>JAVTVY010031245.1:0-11839 GCA_036873755.1 Hanleya hanleyi
TACGATATGATGCGACACGAGAAAAATATACATGGGTTTGAAGACTCCGAGGCACAAGAAGCCGATACAGAAATTGATGAGAGTCTATCTACTGATAAGGAGAGCTTGACCTCAGATAGTCAGCCTACATCACAGGAAAGTGAGATTGCTGAGAGTCTATATACTGATACGGAGAGCTTCACCTCAGATAGTCAGCCTACATACCAGGAAAGTGAGGCAGAACCTTCCTTCTGGGATCGTATTGTGACAGCAGCTATCAATACTCATGCTGCAGCGATCGAGAACGCCGGACAGGATAACTTACAACAGGTGTACACCCAAATGCGCCCCTGCATCAGGAAAAAAACCATGACGATCTATGAACAGTATACCTTACTACCGCTTGAAATGAAAGGCGACCCCACGCACAGGTCCATCATGAAGACCAAGCGTCACTTGGAAGAGGATATGGGGCTACCACCCACTGAGGCCCTGGAAAATGCGATCAGGATGCGCAAGCAACTCTTTCAGGACATGCTGCCCGAACAATATCCAGGCCTGCCCGACGACGATTAGGTCACACCGAGCAAGGATGAAAGTTTCTGAAACGGCGACTTTTGACTGGACAAGAGCATCCGAGAATATATCTAACGCAGTAACGGGCGAGAACGAATATGACTGATACAGCGCCAAATGGGGGCCTCTGATTGGACAAGGGTCTTATTGAATTGTGACATACCCAACGCGGCTCCCCCATCGTGGGTATGATGTACTGGAGGGGAGAATAAACCATATGAAAAAAATGAATGAATGTTGTTGTTGCTGTTCTCTCATCTCTCATCCTTCTGTGTATATCATGGCGTCGAGGCGTTATGCTAGGGCATTAAGGCGTAACGACGGAAGCTCGGAGCTCGGGGATGGAGTGGTCGGGAGCTCACTCACTCACTCACTCACCGTCGTTAGTGCGTCCATGCGTTAAGACAGGCGTTGGGGACGCCTTACTCACTCACTCACTCACTCACTCACACACACACACGCGCGCATACACTCATGGCGCATTGCGCCGGAAGGTCAATAGGGCCCGAAATGCGCTTTTATACTACTAATCCTTCCTTGACTGCCCCAAAATGCCCACTTTCGCTACTATTCGTACTGATGACGTCACCGATGACGTCACAGATGACGCGGACATCCCTCAAATCGGGGTCTATACCCCGAAAGCTACTGATGACGTCACCGATGATACCTTCCTTCACTGCCCCAAAATGTCCACTTTCGCTAATACTCGTACTGATGACGTCACCGATGCTGTGGACATCCCTGAAATCGGGGTCTCAACCTCGAGAGCTACAAAATGACACCTCCCAGGACGCATTCGGACCAAGGATGGTCCATCTCTACACCAAATACCTTCCTGCATTGCCCCAAAATGGCCACTTTACTTACTACAACCAACTGCGCATGCGCAGATTGACGCCACTTTGCACTTAAAACACGCCATTCTGACTCTACCCCATACATGCTTCACTTTGACACCTTTCACGACCCATTCGTATCCATAGCGGTCCATCTCTACCCCAAACACACCCCCACATACCCCCCAAAATGCCTGCTTTCTATACTACGACCAGACTGCGCATGCGCAGAATATTGATAACGGACGAACCGTTAGTCCAGTCGGATTCTCCTCTACGAGAGCTTCAAAATAAGACCTCATACGACACCATAGGATCATTAGGGGCTCACCTAGAACCCAAAACGTCCATCCAGTATGGACCTATACTCCCATAGCCAGTATGAGGCTATATGGACCTACCCAGGCCTCGGTGAACTTTTTCAAAAAAATTCACCGTTTCGCTTCGGGACCCTTCCCATCATGTTCTAAATGACGAGACGTGAAAAGCAAGACCAAATAACCCATATCAAAATGAACGTGTGTGAATTTTCCAGGATGGACCTATATACCCCCATAGCCAATATGGGGCTACCGATACTTTTCCAACAATTTCCCCGTTTTGCTCCGGGACCCTTCTCATTGTGATTTTCTTGGCGAGACGAGAAAAACGAGACCCCACAAGCCATAGTAAAGCCCATGAGAAAAATTGACCATCTCTCCCCCCCCATATAGCCAGTATGGAGCTATATGGGACTATACACAGGCCTACCTGGTACTTTTCGAAAAATTTCACCGTTTCGCTCCGAGACCCTTCCTATTGTGACTTTCTTGGCAAGACGAGAAAAACAAGACCCCACAACCCATAGTAACACCCACCAAATTTTTGACCACCCCTCCCCCCCCCATACAGGCATTTCCCCGTATATTGTATATTGTAGGGGTAAAGTCCGTGTTCCGCTTTGTTTTCTGGAGAAATTTTTACATGAACCCACCCATGACAGGATGGTCCTCGAGAAGCGCTTCACTTTGATACCTCACTCGACCCAATCGGTCCACTAGGGACACACCTCGGTCTCAAAACGTCTATTCCCATCTTTTTAGACATTCCCCATATACATTACCATTGGTTGACATGGGACTATTTTCTGTGGCCGCGGAGGTTCTCCCCAGAACCGCATCACCGCTGTAGAATTCGAGGTCAAAGGTTGCCGCAACTATAGCGGCCTTGGCCTTCACGCGGCCTCAGAGGTCAAAGGCCGTGCATGGCCGCTTCCTATACTATAACATGGGAAAGGCGCCCCCTGGCGGATGCAAGAGTTATCTTCCTGGAAAAGGGTGGTTTTAATGCCGTTTATATACTACTAGAGTTCATGTTTATAACAGTTCTGCTTGTGAGCAGTAGTTTCGTTTTGGTGAGGATGGGCCATATAACCTTCGTTCGCTGTCTGCCAAGTGGCCTCATCACCGGAACATACGAGATTCACTACCGTGTTTGGTGCCTAATTGTAGTATGTTTTAATACAACATTTAGGATTATTTGAGTGTGTTAAAAAAAGCACATTTGTTTATAATATTCAGTTATGTTGTCATCATGATTAGACCGACAAACCGATTCGCGCACACTTATCCTATTGAGACCGGTAAATACTTGTCAAATTACCAGAACAAAATGAGCCTGCCGAAAACATGAATTAACTGGTAGATATTAGTATTGAACGGCAAGTATCTATATCACCTTTCATCGAAATATAACAGAAATGTCGACCAAGCAGGCTTATCTATGGAAGCCGGATGCGGCCATGCTGGTTCTACTCTTTTCGGCCTCAATTTAACGCGATAACTCGACAAGGCGAGAAATCGAGGCGATAAGTCAACAAGTCGAGACGGGAAGTCGACAAGTCGAGACGAGAAGTCGCCAAAGCGAGAACGCGAGAAGTCGAGAACGCGAGAAGTCGAGAACACGAAAAGTCGAGAACGCGAGAAGTCGAGAACGCGAGAAGTCGACAAGTCGCCAAAACGAGAAGTCGAGAATTCGAGAACGCGAGAAGTCGAGAAGTCGAGAACACGAGAAGTCGATAAGTCGCCAATCGGGTTGGCTGTGTTAAGAAAATGTGAGTAATGTTGACCGTCAGCAATCGTGTTGACTGTGTCCAGACAATCTCCTGTTGCGCTACACATTCAAAATACTGGATGTAGCTTTGATAACACAGGGAACGCAATTGTTTTTTCTTTCAGTGCGTGTGCTCTCATTGGTGCCCCATCAGTGTCATTTTTTAACCCTGCTATGTATTTTGTTGATGTACTATGCTCATGTTTAACGCGATTATATACCAAATATGGGGAGGGGGCACTATGACCTCCTACATGTACACAACTTTCAACACTATTCACGAAGCAATAAGAAAAAGCTGACAATCTATGAATTTATAGCGTATTATATTGGGGCCAATTTGACCGTATTTGCATATTCTCCATGAAAATTATCAATTGTAAATCCCAAATGGCGGCCATGTGGGGGACCAGTAAAGTGGCGTGTTCGTCTTCTTTTTCTCAAAATTTTGACTTTTCTGTGGACAAATGTGTGAAAACATTTTATTGCACATCAGACCATTATTTTCTGATTTACTATGTAGGTTTTTCGAAGAACGTAGCAGTCGGAAAATCTAACTTAATAGTCGACCAAAAACGCATATTTAGAATTCGATGTAAATGTGAAGTCATCTTGCGGCCATCTTGCAATTTTTTTCCATTTTTTTTTTTTTTTTTTTTTTTTGCAGATATATTATGAGAAGTTTCAGACCGTCAGTTCAAAGAATAAAACATTTTGGAGGTGGGGTGGTGTTGTGGGGCGAAATGACCCTTCTCCAGGCTTGGGCAGGCTTCAAACTCCCCAGACCTAATGAAAGAGATAAATTATGATGCAAAATCATTCACTTAAAGTGATCATCCTGTTAACTCTCAATACCGACAGATATCTCCACGACCGCTAAAGACCAGAAATAAATGTCTGCAAGCCAGCGGTAATCATATCTTTGTTTTTCAGACTGATAAAGCTAATTTACGGTGTCGCAATGTATTTCCGAGTTACGAGATCAATGTGAAGACGATCTGGTGTATACTTTCATGCATTAGACATAACTATCCGTTTTGTACGAAAGCCAAGAGGGTTCTTCAGAGTTTTACTTTTTGACTTCTGACTTCCCACTTCCCACTTCCGACTTCCGACCTCCGACTTCTGACTTCAGACTTCAGATTTAGGATTTTTTTGTTCTTCTTTTATAATTATTACATCTTAAATTATGAAACAGGGAATAACACGATACCATTATTATGGCATCGTGTGCTTGAAAAGCTGATTGCATGTACTTTTAATAATCAGATAACCATTGAAGTTTATTATTTTGATTTTGACTTCTGACTATTCATTCACCCCTTGCAAATTTACCTTTACATATATGATAATAATACCTATAATTCTGTTTTGTAACCCACATTTCTTGAGACGGTTGTACATGTATCGGCTTTGATGTTTCAAAAAGCTCTTCAGGTCGTTATAATAAGATGACAATGCGAGTGAAACATGTCACAGCCCTCAAATAGCTACCTCGTTACGTCTATGAGACATGTTTTCATGCAAAAATAGAGTGAAACATGTAGTGTTATGAAGCATCTATCAGGTTACCCATCTCAAAATGAAATGTTAAACATGTAACCGCTTTTTGCAGTGCACGGTTCAATCTAGGTAATCCAGGATGGTAACTCATGGAGTTTACTGAGATTGTGCACGGTTAAACCAAACGTGTACTGGATAAATAAACAAATTGCTTATGGATAACAACTTCTAGTTTATTCAGTTCCTTGAGTAAATGTCAATATTGATTTGATTGAAATTGTAGTTTAAGGGCCGCTTCCCATTCGGATTTCGCGGCCCATCAACTCAATGTTTTATTTGACTTTCGCGGTACATTACTTTGTTTATTGAATATCTTTTCCAGCGCTAAGTTAAATGTCAATAGGATGATGACAATAGTATTATACTAGGTGAGAAATTTATAATAGGACAGGATTAGACTGTGGATATGGCTAGATTAATTAACAAGGTAGATTAATTAACAAGGTGGGCTTCTAGGCACGGTGGGGTTCCTGGATTAGTAGGTCATAGGCGCTGGGGATGAATAGGCCCTGGTCTCTGTTCAGTTGTGGTTTTGTTCTTTTGATTTGGATGGCCTCCAGTAGTTTTCTGTTTTTCCAGTGCATGTGGTTTGTGGCAAGGGGTTTGGTGTTGTTCCAGTTGATTGAGTTGGTGGGGTTTTCTTTGATGTGGTCCGAAACTGCTGATTTCCCGTCTTGTTTGGTCACATATTATAAATTTCTCACCTAGTATAATACTATTGTCATCATCCTATTGACATTTACTCAAGGAACTGTATATATACTGATTATTTACTTATTGATGTCATTGACTTGAGAACGATACTAGTACCTGTATCGAAACGTCGTCCTGAATAAACTAGAAGTTGTTATCCATAAGCAATTTGTTTATTTATCTACTACCCAACTTCTGAATGCCACTTAAGGACACCAAACGTGTACTGGTTGGCTGGCTTAACCTTAGGAAAATGTCTGAAAAATATTATTTGAAAAAAATTACCACGCAAGCTGGTGGGTTAAAAAACGAATTGACATCTACCACGAACTGATTTTAAGGGGCCAATATTTTAGTATGTAAAACTCATTACTAAGCCAATTTGGATAAAAATACATCTGAAGACATTTGCGAAAACCATAAACGACGTGGCGCAGCTAAGGGACCGTTCAAAATTTATCTTGAGGGGGGGGGGGGCCGGTGGAAATTCAGCTGATGACCCTAAGTTATGTGTGACCCCCCCTCCTTTGGCTGGAAGGTTACCAGTGACCCCCCCTCACCTGATACCATATTTATCAATGACCCCCCCATCTCACCACGAACACACGCCCAATTCCAACGAATCCAGGTCATTTCCCCCAGTGGACATTTACTCCAGCGGACATTCCCCCCATGAACATTTCCCCCGGTGGACATTTCCTCCAATGGACATTTCCCCCACCATATACTTTTAGGTTATTTTGAACATATTTTTTAAATAATTTGGCACATCATATATTTTATAGCACATTTTTAAACAATAAAATGGATCACATAGTGATAACATATAAATCATATACATATTATATATTTTAACATTTTAAGAAAACATATCACATTGTGGTAAAATAAAAGATGTATTTTTTAACAATATTATTTTGTTATATTTTTTACCCCAGTTTTCATTTCAGTTCGGTTTTATTCTCATCAAATGGCTTCATGACACCGAACTACGAACAGTTAATGTTACGCTATATACCATGTATACATCTTTTATATTGTTTTAAAATGTGCTGACTGTATAATACTGATAGATACTGTGTATATATATAATAACTTATCACTTTGTGACTCAATTATCGTAAAACATCTGGAAATCCTTATATCTTTATATACAGCAAAAACAAATTACGTTATTACAAAATTATTTAAAAACCATGTTCAAAATAACCTGAAAATATAGGGTGGAAGAAATGTCCACTGGGGGAAATGTCCACAGGGGAAATGTCCGTACACCATTCCAACATAGCCAGGGGCACTAAATGATGCAGTGTGGAATTATATTAAGACCGATTGAGAACACGTTAATAACATGAAGAGCTATTCGTTGATAAAGTGATTCGCGGTATGGTATTACACATATGAAAAAGTGACAGGGAACGGGACACAGTTCTGCAGTACATTAAACTGCGAGAAGCTGGGAGATTACATTCTGTATGATGTATTTATTCGCATTCACCGGTTTGAGATAAAATTATGTCATACTGCATCATGATGACAGATAATACTACATACAACCGCTCAGAGAAACAATGAGGTTATGTTTGTTATACTGACACAGAGATAAACTTTATAAAAATTCGGACGAATCCGACATGATTAATTTCATGCATTCATCATGTCGGCTTCGCTACAAAAACCCTGCAAAAAATAGACGGTGTTTTATTATTAAAACTATTAAAATTATTATATTTTATTATATTATCCTCATCATGACATTAACTACCGTCAGTACAACTTGTCTTGTAGTACGCCACAATTTATTTCTTCAACTTTGTGGCAGCATAAATTATTGAATGGTTTGTTTCAGTCTCAAAATGCAGGCTATATTCATTTAGCTATAGTCAATGTCCACAATGTCCAGGCAGCGCTGCACCTGGATGTGTTTAGATAAAGGATTTGCTAGATGCGCTGTGTAGTAACTCAAATCTAGCTGGTATGAATAGGGGCCTAGCTTTTAATACATCTTGAGAAGAGTAAATATGATTATAAAGCCATTTACTGGTCTCATGTCCTACTACACTACAGGAGGTTTGTACAGAGATTAATGCTAACAGAACATAGGTCTATCTATGGTACTGTATGCTGTTTAGGCTTATGATAAACCATAAAGTCTACTGTGTTAGTAGGCTCCATGGATAAACAAAGCCGTGTTCTGATACATGTGTTTCCTGATCTAAATTCCAGCCTAGTTCTTCGACCTAAAAACATGAAATTCATACAGAAGCTCAAGAAATCCTAGCTGAATAGCTGTCCATTTATCATCATTTATCAAGTTACTGATGACCCCCCCTCTACACACAGTCTAGTTACACATGACCCCCCCTTCGTAGGGCTCGAAGTTATTGGTGACCCCCCTCAAATTCCACCGGCCCCCCCCTCAGGATAAATTTTGAATGGTCCCTAAGCGAAAAATTTTTTCGCACATAATATTTCTATTTTGCCACTCCAAAGCCCAGTGGATATTGAAATATCTGCAGTTTATCAAATTTGTGCTCCCTATCGGTTGGCGTACCTTCGAAATAACTTCTAACAGGTAATTGACAGCTAATAATTTCTCCTCTTGAATGCGAAAATTTCTTTTGCACATAATATTTATATTTTGCCACTCCAAAGCGCAGCGGATATTTAAATACACGTAATTGACAGCCAGAACCGGATCCTATATTCAGTAATCAATAAAAGAATGTCCACGCTCATAAAATAACACACACGGAAACTACATCTGTGTAAATTAACAAACAAAGTGTGCATTAGCCTTCGATTACTGAATTAGTGTGTACATTTGCTCATTGAGCCCAATTCTTCTCCAGCGCCTGTGTCTGTATTAATAAGTATAGTGAGTATATTTACATCTTGTTGAGTGTATATTTAAACAAAATTCTTTCGCACCGTTAAAGAGATCTAATTGTTGTAAGAGTTACTTTAAATAAATACAAGTTTTCAAAATGTTCTGTTAACCTAAAAGCTGATCGGTGTCATTAGTTAGCATTATTGGAGATAGTTTATCATAAACTAATATCACAGTTTTGTCGGGAGAGTTACCATACACCCCTTTATCTTTGAATTTCTTCTTTTGTAAATGCTCCACTTCCTTCTTGTCATAAGGCGTGTAGCACACGTTTGATTTGGTGACTTCTCGTTTTGGCGACTTCTCACGTTCTCGACTTCTCGCGTTCTCGACTTCTCGTGTTCTCGACTTCTCGCGTTCTCGACTTCTCGTGTTCTCGACATCTCGTTTTGGCGACTCGTCGGATTCTCGCGTTCTCGACTTCTCGTTTTGTCGACTTGTCGACTTCTCGTGTTGGCGACTTGTCGTCTTCTCGACTTCTCGTTTCGACTTCTCGACTTCTCGTCTCGACTTGTCGACTTCTCGTCTCGACTTGTCGACTTCTCATCTCGATTTCTCGACTTCTCCTCTCGATTTCTCAACTTCTCGACTCGATTTCTCAACTTCTCGTCGAGTTCTCGAGTTATCGCGTTACATTGGGGCCAAAAGAGTAGAACTAGCATGGCCGCATCCGGCTTCCATACTTATCAGAATATAACAAAATGTACATCATTCAGATACAACATTATTATTTTCTTACTGGCAGGTTTTTCATGACAAAGAACGCAACGCACATCCCTGTGTTAGTACAACAGGACTGGAGTTGACTGCTCTGAACATATTTATTTCGAAGGCCATAGAGCTATGTTGGATGATGGTCACTCAGGACCCCGCTATGGTCTTATATGACGCCGCGGAGAAAGGATTGGCATTGGATGAGACCAGGTTCAAGTCTTATAAAAAACAGAAAAACACAGTGGACTATCTTGTTTGGCCGGCTTTGCTGTTGCAAGAATGTGGACCCGTGCTTCAAAAAGGAGTTGTCATGACCGTTTAGTACAACGTGAAAAGACACTTTTTTATATAATCTAAGAATGTCACACCACTTTATAATATTCAGTAACGTCCGCTTTGGACCATGGAAATTGAAGAACATTCGAATACATCTACTTATTCAATAGAAATAGTTTTATATTCCTGAACTTTTGTTGACACAAGGTTTGCTCTGGTACCGCGATTGAGCACACAGTTATTTACTTTTTGACGATGCAAAGAACCTGATGGAAAGACAAGACAACCCCCCCCCCCCCCCCATGAAACATCAGTTCTTTTGAAAGAATCAGTGAACCCTGACAGTAGTAGGCTATACTGATTTCGAGTCACTGGCTCGTCACTGCGCATGCGCAGGAATTGTGGAGTGTGTGTGCGCGGTAGTGTTATGCGCAGCTAAGATTTTGTGGCGGTGTGCGCAGGAGTCTTGTGCGCAGGTATGACGTCACTTCCGGTCTGCGTGAATCGGCCGAAAGTGTGCTATCACTCACCACTACTGGACTATGACAGCCATCCTTGATGCCCGGGCTATGGAGCACGAGCGCTCACGCCGGAATCAGCGACGGCTGGTTGGCCTAGTAATGGTCTGTGCCCTATTGACCCTGACGCTGTGGCATTGAGAGTGGGACCTCACCATAAATACGAGGGTCAGCCAGCGTGTGCGCCATTCACCCTTCGCCATTGGGTCAACCATGTCACCGAGGGACCTGACCATAAATACGTGAGACAGTCAGAGTGTGTGTCATTCACCGTTCGTCATTGGGTCAACCATGTCACCAGTCCTACGAGCCATCCTTCCTTCCCCTAACACCCCGGGTGGGGTTACACCTCTATGAAGATGAAGTCACCCTCGTTGACGACCGTGGAGATGTTTGCTGGTCGCGCCCTGAGACCGTATCGAATACGGTTACGCTACACCGTGACGGCTGGACCAAATTTAAACGGGTGTTGAGCGGTGAGCTCGACGGAAACCCCATCCTCATAGAAAATGCCATCTACGTACACCGTGGACCCTTCTTCCCACGCCTGGACCGTTACCAAGACCCTACGCGAGGTTTCACCCTAGACCCCGATCTGTGGACAGCCTTCGAGAAAGTGGTGCCTATTGTGGACCAGCTGTTTACACCGGACGAGCGGTCAGCTGTTCAGTTGGAGTGGGCTCGTGCCATGAGAGAAGCGGCGGCAGAACCCAATGAACAAATTACCAAACCTAGCAATGAAGCGGAGGCAGACGATGATGCCATTGATTATCCGGCTAGACTCAGTCAGCCCAGTGATATGACCACCCGATCCTTTGATCTCACGGGGTTCTCCCTATAAATACGAGAGACAGTCAAATCTGGTACCATTCACGTACTGACCATGACGGAGCACATAATACGGGCGTATCTCAGCTTGACCCCCGAGGTTTTCCTGCACGTTTATGCGGATACGGTCGATATCATGGAGGAGGTGGGAGACATCTGTGATGCGGACCCTACGTTACAACCATGCCCGGCTCACATTCGTCTGTCCCGAGAGGGCTGGACCAAATTCAAACGGGTGTTGTCTGGTGAACTGGACGGCGATCTCATCCACTTGTGTCACGATGTGTACATCCGACGCGGCCCCTTCTTTGCTCAATTGGCTCGGCTAGATGGGGGTACAGTGCATTTTACCCTTCACCCTGTTCTATGGTCTGCATTGGAAGATGCCGTGGTAGATGTGGATCAAGTGCTTACGGAGGAAGATCGGTCATCAGACGAGTTGGACTGGCCATTTACCATGGACAATGTGCTGGCAGAAGCCAACGAAGAAAATCAGAAAGAAACTCCGGCCCAAGATATACCCGTTATAAATAAACGATAGAGCCAGGGTCCATCATCATTTGTCACCATGAAGAGCTGGGAGAAGGTGTTGGATAACTTATACTACAGTCCCGACAGTCCGGTGGCCTATAGTGCATTGTCGGCTCTCTATCGAGCGGCCAAACCCCAGGGGATACAACGTGCCCAAGTCCGAGATTGGTTAAGAAAACAAGACACCTATACCTTACATCGATCTGTCCGTCGCCATTTTCTACGGAATCGGGTCATCGTGGGAGGAATAGATGCCCAGTGGCAAGCGGATTTGGTCGATATGAGCGCCTTTGCCAAGCACAACGATGGGAATCGGTATATCTTGACGTGCATCGATATCC
>JAVTVY010031246.1:0-12466 GCA_036873755.1 Hanleya hanleyi
TCCAATAAACAAACTTCCTAATATATTGTGTCACAAAATTATCTTGGTTTGAGGTGTCATATCTTTGTTATAAGAGAAAATCCTCATTGTAAATACCTCAAAAAATAACATATTAAACATATTAAATAACAGCACAATATTTTTCCCAAAACTATTCTAATTGCTGTGCGATATAAGTTGGATAGAAGTTTGGTTGTACAATTCAACTGCTGGACCATTCTGTTAAGTGGAATTAAGAATCACCGCCCAAGAGAGAAAATAATCCTCCGTTACTGATGATAAAACATTCTTGCTATCACAGGTTGGTCGGTCCACACTTAGCCTTGTACGGTAATTCTCACTTCTTCTACTTCCAATTTAAAGAAAATCTTATCGGTATTTAGAAAGATTTAGTGATATCATACAATGGTGATGAAAACATAGCACGGCGTATCCACAGGGGCTCGTTACCGTTATTAATTGGTTAATTGTCATGACGCCCCCTGTAATCAACCTAATTAACCAATTAATAACGGTAACGAGCCCCTGTGGGCGTATCTGGCAAGAAGTCATATGATCGAACAGGTTGGTATTCGGACTGCGTTTATCTCCTAAGACATCACAATAATCTCCAGAGGCTTTCTGGTGTTACAGTATTTCTGTGTCGAAATGGAACTGAATTTATTCACCGAACAAAATTTTGCAAGATGTCACAGAGTGGTTACATTTATTTGCAGTGGATCTGATCAATCAGCCATGTGATTTTTTATATTGTTATGTGGTTGTTGTTCTGAGTAAGAGCATGGATTCGACGATCAAATCGCTTCAACTCAAGCGGCCTTACCTGGAAGGCTCTACCTGCGTTTCCGAGAAATTTCGAGCAACAACCAAACTGAAATGTACATTGCATGTGTACAAGAAGTTCAGGTGGGGTGAAGCAACCAAGAAAAAAAAAATATATTTTCCAAAGTATAAGGTAAATTATTCCTGTAACTCAAGGAAAAACATTCACAAGGATTTTGCTTATGCCTCCTCCTCTCTTGAAGTTCTTACACATATAGATTTCACCTGCTCTTCAATTTGGCTGGTTTTGCTCGGGGATAGATTACAAGCGTCTGGTCCGTCATTCATAATTCAGCCGTCGTCCATTAAAGAATATCCGCGTCCATAATCCAAGGACCTATTCCATATTCCATATAACAGTATTAGCACCAAATTCAAAAAGACAATCATAGTATACATAAACATAGGCTAGTTTCCTGCAAGAGAGAAGCAGGAATCTCACAAGTAATCTTCGCTAAATAGACAAGTTATACTCCATGAAAATAGTTTTTTCTAGTGCAGCTTCTAAAACGCCACTCGAAGAGGAAAGATATCTCATGGCCATATGGCCAATATTCAACGTAATATGTTTGCGATGTTCAACAAATCAACAATCATCCAAATTCAAATGTGAATGGGTTCATTTTTGTTAAAATTTCAACTGAGAAAGACTTGTAATTAGTAATAATTTAGAAAATACCTTTCAAACCTGACTCTAGGTTTTACCAACCGATGCAAGAAATATCGCCCATCCACTCAACATGTTCCTCATGCTTTGGGAATTCTTTATTTCCGTACACCTTAAGTATTGCTTTATTGTCTCTGTCGACCCTAAATTTTTGAACCCATCCTTCACACCTTAAGTGATGTTTTACTGCGCATGCCTGTCCTCCATTTATCAACCCATCCTTCACAACTTAAGTGAAGTTTTACTGCGCATGCCTGCTCTCTATTTATCAACCCATCCCTCACACCTTAAGTGATGTTTTACTGCCCATACCTGCCCTCCATTTTCAACCCATCCATCACACCTTAAGTGATGTTTTACTGCGCATGCCTGCCCTCCATTTATCAACCCATCCATCACACCTTAAGTGATGTTTTACTGCGCATGCCTGCTCTCTATTTATCAACCCATCCCTCACACCTGAAGTGATGTTTTACTGCCCATACCTACCTTCCATTTTTCAACCCATCTATCACACCTTAAGTGATGTTTTACTGCCTATACCTGTCCATCATTTTCAACCCATCTATCAGACCTTAAGTGATGTTTGACTGCCCATACCTGTCCTCCATTTTCCAGCCCATCTATCACACCTTAAGTGATGTTTTACTGCCTATACCTGTCCATCATTTTCAACCTATCTATTACACCTTAACTGGTGATTTATTGTCACCACCTACCCTCCATTTTATCCACCCATCTATCTTGAATTTCGAGGACAATTATTTTTCACAAAGTTTATCGTCGCTTTGTATCGTCGATAGATTGTTATCATACTTACCGCCAGGCAACAAACCCTCGAATCATTATCTGCGTCTGCTTCTACTTTGGCCCTACTCCCTCACTACCTTGATCCAAGGAACTAAGCCATCAACAGTAATTTATCTTCAGCTTGCCCACTTTCTCCTCCATTCCACTTCCCAGCTTCCCATAAATAGGTTCCATTTTTGTCAGTCTGTTTACCCATGGTATCCATATGCCTGCCTGGAGTTCTACTAAATTTATGCCAACTATCGTTTGTCTATCAAGCTCAACAATTTCCACGCCATATAGAATACCAAAATACCGGGGGAAGCTATAAACTTTATCAAGGTATTAGCACATATACTACGACTACAAATCAAATCTAATAATTTATTGCACGCTTATGCCCCAGACATGATTACAGGAGGTGCTACTTAGAAATTTGATCAAAGCGGACCTTTTCGTAACCATAGACTATTTTTAATACACAAAAATACTTTCCTTCACTTTAACTCCCAGATATTTGTATTCTTAACCTTCCTTTACATCAATCTTTCCTAGTTTCTATTCCTTGTGTCCCTGTTTCCCATGTCCACTAACCATAACATCACTCATTATGGGACAATGTATGGCCTTACAATCGAAACCATACATTCCTGTTATGTCATTGAGAATCTGTAACTGCTTCCTCTTTTCGGCTAGCAGCAGAATATCGTCAGCAAAGAAGACCACAGGCATGATTTGTTTTCTTAGTTTAATGCCCACACCTGATGCCAATAGCCGCCTGCGTAACTCTGCTATAGGTACAAGGTGAATAATGAATGGGGGTAACATATGATATATGTTGGCATTTGTGGGAAGTTCATGCTGGGTCGACATCGGGCCTTACAGACTAGTCGTTTGTGTTAAATGCCGTCATTTTCATCTGACGACGATGCAGCTCACCAATCTCCAGTGTACGAGTTGTCACAGCGAAACAGCTCACCAATTACCAATATATATGGTGTTCTATTTGTGCCAAGTTTCTGTCGCCTTTACAAAACGCGACGTCGCCTTTTGAAACACGACGTCGCCTTTCGAAACGCGACGTCGCGTTTTTAAAACACGACGTCGCCTTTTGGAAAACACGACGTCGCCTTTTAAAACGCGACGTCGCGTTTCTTTCCTATGTTTTTGCATTGTAAAACTCGACACAACGGAACTCGACGTCGCGTTTTCAAAAGGCGACGTCGTGTTTCACCCACGTCTTGTTTGGCAATGTTAAAAGATAGGAAAGAAACACGACGTCGCGTTTTAAAACGCGACGTCGTGTTTTCTAAAAGGCGACGTCGCGTTTTCAAAAGGCGACGTCGCGTTTCAAAACACGTCGCCTTTTGAAACGCGACGTCGCCTTTCGAAACGCGACGTCGCCTTTTGAAACGCGACGTCGCCTTTCGAAACGCGACGTCGCCTTTCGAAACGCGACGTCGCCTTTTGAAACGCGACGTCGTGTTTTGATAGTAGAACTGCGCATGTCTAGGGATCATCTATTTTCAAGAAATTGTGTTGTCACTATAGATACAATGCTTTAGTTAGACAAGACAAATGACATACATGTAGATATATGTAGAAGACTGTGTAAATGAAATGTGTGGTAGGAAACTTCGCTGTGCTTATATCCGTCTCAGAAATTAGGTCATGTATATCCATTGAGTATACGCACCCCTCAAGACAAGAACAAGCTGACATTATTAGTGCGCTGATAGCAAAATACGAACGTAGCGTGCAAGATCTATGGCGCTACGTTTCGTAACATGTGTCTAATTCCGCTTAACCCGGGGCTAGGGGCCGTATGAGCCCATGTACTTCAAGATCCTCATGGTCACAATCAAAGCGTGGCTGAGGTACATCATTTTTAGATGACGACTCTATAACGAATATTATGGATTACGAATACTGATCAGCGATACGGATTTGATATTTTGGAACATCATGATGTCTTGCCGGCATCATTGAAAATTGTTGACCGCTTCTCTCTTGCAGGAAACAAGCCTATGTTTATGTATACTTTTGTCTTTTTGAATTTGGTGCTAATACTGTTATATGGAAATGGAATAGGTCTTTGGATTATGGACGCGGATATTCTCTAATGGACGACGGCTGGATTATGAATGACGGACTAGACGCTTGTAATTTAGACAATGTTTCCTCATTAGCTTTCAGTTACTTGTACAGCGACCAACTAATTTTTTTTCAAGATAATCATCCTGTCCGTCCTCTAAACGTTTGTCAGGCTTTATTATTTTTATTTTATTCACATTATATCATTAATCTTGGGTGTAAAACTCGGCTGGCAGTGTCGTTTATTACTTGACTTTAAATTGCCATTTCACTATGCATTCAGTTATAGCACAATGCACTCATGGACTGACTAAGTGGAAGCTATGCCGTTAGTGTCACCCATAGAGGACATTTAAATGTTGATTGATTAATTTATTTCAACTGGGTTAAAACGGTCCTCGGTGAAAACAGTTTCTACCTAGACCAACACATTTTCACTTGGCTGTAAATCTTTCACCACCAGGTGTAAAAATGGAAGCTGGATTGATCTGCACGGGTGGAAAACATTCCAGCCAGGTGCTTCTCAGGTTAATGATATTAAAAGTGACTTACCAAGTTGAGTAATACGTTATTGAATTTGAGCTTTGAACCCTTTGTATAGTTATTTATACGCTATGTAGCGGTTTTAAAATAATTGGGCACTCTATCGCAAAAAAACAAATTCTCTTAGTTCAGATACAATGTAGGTCAATGCTACCACCACCTATTTTTATCAAAAATAGGAAAATAAGCGTGTAACCATTCCCGGAGACGCCAGTAGTATGTAGCAAGCAAGTAGAACAAATAGCGCTTCACTGCGCATGCGCAGAACCTTGGGTGACGTCACAATTGGTGGTGTGCGCATGCGTGGATGGTGGGTGGTGGGACAAGATGGCGGCTGTGGGTGGTGGGACAAGATGGCGGCTGTGGGTGGTGGGACAAGATGGCGGCGTGTGGGTGGTGGGACAAGATGGCGGTTGTGGGTGGTGGGACAAGATGGCGGCGTGTGGGTGGTGGGACAAGATGGCGGCGTGTGGGTGGTGGGACAAGATGGCGGCTGTGGGTGGTGGGACAAGATTGCGGCTGTGGGTGGTGGGACAAGATGGCGGCTGTGGATGGTGTGGGGTCCATTAGGGGCTCTCCTAAGGGGTGGCGTATTTCTTGATCTAAAAAAAAGCTTTCGATACAGTTAATCCATATATTCTTTTGAGAAAATTATCAAATTTTGGTATAAGTGGTGTTGAACTTGAGTGGCTCTCAGATTATCTTATTGGTAGATCTCAAAGTGTCAGTTTTAAGGGATGTATGTCAGACTCCACAAAGCTTAGTTATGGAGTGCCCCAAGGCTCTGTTTTGGGTCCTCTTTTTTTCATTATTTATATAAACGATTTGCCCTCAGTGCTCAAGCATTCTAAGATAGTATTATATGCTGACGATAGTGCTATATTTTATTCTGATGTTTCTGTTTTAAAGATAAATCGGGCCTTAACAGAAGACCTAGAAAGTGTATCTACTTGGCTCAAAGAAAATTGCTTGACTTTAAATGTGGCAAAAACTAAATGCATGCTATATGGAACACATCAACGACTTGCTAAGGAACCCAATTTGAATCTAGATGTGAATGAGTGTCAAATTGACCAGGTTGACGTATTTAAGTATCTTGGTGTTTACGTTGACTCTTGCTTGACATATAGAGATCATGTTGACAAAATCTGTTCCAAAATATCGCAACGGATAGGTGTCATCAGCAAGGTCCGTAAATATATTTCACAGGACTGTGCAAAACTACTGTTTACATCTATGGTAACACCACTATTTGATTATTGTGATGTAGTGTGGTCGAATTGTAGTGACAAGCTCCAACGAAGGCTCCAGGTTTTACAAAATAAGGGAGCACGAATTATTTTGGGTCGTGGGAAACGGGAACACGTAGTAGACATGCTTAAAGATCTAAATTGGTGTGATGTACGGAAACGACAGGAAATGCATGTCCTGGAAATGGTTTATAAATGTACAAATGGAATGGTTCCCTTTTATCTATGTGATTATTTTAATTTTAACTCCAGTGTTCATACTTATACCACAAGGCAGAGAAATGACATTCATATTGTTCTGTGTGCCTCAGAAAGCAAAAAGAACACTTTTTTATATAGAGGAGCTATTTTATATAACAAATTACCGACTGAAATCAAGTCATGTAAATCTCTTTACAGTTTTAAACGTAAATTAAGCGCATTTTACGAAGGCAACTGATTTTATTATACTTGTTATTTAATCGAGGTACAAGTGAACTCTAATGCCCCCTTGTATATATTATTGAAATTGTGTTTTAATGTGTGAAAGTTGTGAGATACAGGGCCGTCCTGGAAAGCAGCCGTTTGGTTGAGGATGTATTTACCCTGTTTAAATAAATTATCTATCTATCTATCTATCTATCTAGCTCCAAAAAGGCTATTTTCATACCCTTTTGGCCGCCGCGCATGCGCAGAATCCTCTAATTCAACCCACACCCAGCCCATCAAATGCCCCTTCACCTAACCTTCAATTTGATACCTCACTCGACCCCATTGGACCATTAGGGGCTCTCCTAGCTCCAAAAAGGCTATTTTCACACCCTTCGGCCGCCGCGCATGCGCAGAAGGCCGATATGTCAATCCCACACCCAGCCCATTAGATGCTCCTTCACCTAACCTTCAATTTGATACCTCACTCGACCCCATTGGTCCATTTTAAAAAAAAAAAAATTTTGGCTATCCCCTAGCTCCAAAACGTCTATTTCCATACCTTTCGGCCACCGCGCATGCGCAGAATGCCGATAGTTCAATCCCACACCCAGCCCATTACATGCCCCTTCACCTAAGCTTCAATTTGATACCTCACTCGACCCCATGGGTCCATTTTTAAAGAAAAAATTGGGCTATTCCATCAACCTTGCTTAACCCCTTGTCCCCCCCTCCAATTTCCCCTTTTCACCCCTTTTTTTCACTAATTTCAATTTTTAATTGTTAAAAAAACACAGAAAATGAAAAAGATTTTTTTTGGCTCCATGAATCTTGTTTTCCTTTTGTATTAAATTATAAAAAAAATTTTTTGGCTATTCCATTTCCCTCCCCCCCCTCCCCTTGTCCCGTTCTTCTGTACTGCGTATTAACGTGGTTTCGTCTTCAAGAACCCTCTGAAAACTTGTGGTTATCGTTATTCCTCCAACCTCTTCACTGCTAACCATCTCTCTGTGTTCTGTAGCAGCAGCATCATGTCTTGGATGGGACATCTTGGGACAAGATGGCGGCTGTGGGTGGTGGGACAAGATGGCGGCTGTGGGTGGTGGGACAAGATGGCGGCTGTGGGTGGTGGGACAAGATGGCGGCTGTGGGTGGTGGGGCAAGATGGCGGCTGTGGGTGGTGGGACAAGATGGCGGCTGTGGGTGGTGAGACAAGATGGCGGCTGTGGGTGGTGGGACAAGATGGCGGCTGTGGATGGGTGGTGGGACAAGATGGCGGCCGGTGTCAGTCAGTGCAATATGGTGGTATCTGCTAAAAAAAATTTTTCCATGCACACTGTATAGTGTTGTGTTACCATTGCCCAAAGATAAAAAATTTCCTAGTTTAATTTCGAATCATCAGATTTTAGTGCATAATATTGCTGAAATAATGCCAACAGAAAACTCAGAGTCAATTTAAATATTTATTTGTATTGAGAAAATTATAAGAATTTCGAAGAGAAAAGAGCCGAGATAATGTCTGTCTGTCCTGGAAATCAGCTGATCAGCAATAAATCGACATCTCCGTGACCTTCAACGAGATTTTGACATTAGGTTTTACCCGCTTTTATCACAAATCATTATAAAGAAATTGTCACACCCGGTGAACTCCTGAAACCCACATCCTACCTGAGAGTTTGGTAAGATATTCCATTCATTCGTTACCGTTCCCGTGGAGTAGAATTTCATCCACCAGCTTTCACTGTTGTGGTGCGGGTCGGGGGGCGGGAGTTTTGCACTGATGAAAACCTATGTCGTCCTCTCTCACGAAACCAAACACAAAAATTGACAAATTGTATGCAACAAATAGCGTTCCGTACTGCAGATGTCCGATAAAATCCCTCCAGTCAAGGGGGGGAGGGGGGAGTGTTACAGAATGTTGATTCCACAAAACCTGTTCGGTGGCCTACATCATCGTTCAATCGCTGCTCATAAAGGCTGCGTTCAGCTCACCAGAACTGTATACACTTCGAAATCTGTGAAAGAATATCAATTTTCACGTTTCCTGTCTGATATCACACAAATTTATGCGTCCGCTCGAACACAACACAGCACACTCCCTCGATTACAGTCCACGTGTGACGGGTATACATGCAGGCGATGAATCATGCAGAGTTTCGTCACATTATTCATCTCAGCGGACACCGAAAGGAAGAAAGTTCCGTTATAAACTGCGACAGAGAATGTTCCCCAGCTCAGAAAACAACACAATGATCAGTGAAATCGTCCTCCGTATGCAGGACGCTAACAAAACGCTAACAAAATGGCTGCTCAAGGTCAATTTGCCCGGATAATCGCGCCAGCCAAACCACAGTCCCATCTATACGCTTTGGTGCAAGGGAGACAACTCGGACTAGACCAATTCCCAGGCGAAGATGGTGTCCGCTATATTTGGCCTGTATGGGTATAGGGGTGGTCGTTTTTTTATGGCTTTTACTATGAGCTATGAGGTTGATCATGTAGAATACGATGGAAAAAAACTATCAAAGTACCGGGTAGGCTTGTATATAGATCCATATAGACCCATATACACTCATATACTGGGATATTAGTATGTATAAATCCATACGGGGTGGACATGTTGGAGTCTAGGTGGAGCACTAGTGGCCCGATGGGGTAGAGTGAGGTCTTATTTTAAAGCTCTCGAGGAAATAAATAAATAAATAAATAAATAAATAATAATAAAAAAAATCAAAAAAATCGGTGAGTAGTAGACGAAGGGAAAATTGGAAAGTACTGACCATGCCCCAGACTACTTCATATGCATTACAAGCGTCTAGTCCGTCATTCATAATCCAGCCGTCGTCCATTAGAGAATATCCGCGTCCATAATCCAAAGACCTATTCCATTTCCATATAACAGTATTAGCACCAAATTCAAAAAGACAAAAGTATACATAAACATAGGCTTGTTTCCTGCAAGAGAGAAGCGGTCAACAGTTTTCAATGATGCCGGCAAGACATCATGATGTTCCAAAATATCAAATCCGTATCGCTGATCAGTATTCTTAATCCATAATATTCGTTATAGAGTCGTCATCTAAAAATGATGTACATAAGGCCTATGTAAGATGTAATCTACTTCACAGTTTAGTAGTATAAAAAGCGCAAGTCCTATTGACCTTGCCCCTTCCAAAGAAATAAAATCGGCTCTATTTTACAGGAGTATATACGCAGGTGACGTGGGTTGTCACGTCACTTCCGGGTTTTCACTAAACACTACCTCCAAACATAGAAGAGTTCCAATTTTTTCCCTTAGACGTCCGTATGTTCATCCTCCAAACCCACAAGAGTTCCAATGTTCAACCGCCGGGGTGTTTTCCCGCCCCGCCCCAGCGCCCCGCAGCGCGCGCGCGCGCGCGCGTCATCCCGCGTCATCCCCGGGCAGTGCGCGCGCGGACGCGGGTCAAAAGGTCAAAGGGTCACCTCCAGGTCAGACGGTCCAATGTCCAATGAGACAATGTTGCGGCATCGCTATAGTCAGAGCTTGAGCACAAAAAAAAGGGAATTCTAGATGAACCTGGGAAAGATGGGCAGTTCCATTTGGACCAATCAGCGGTCGAGAAAAAGAGCCAATCAGCGGTCGAGAAAAAGAACCAATCAGCGATCGAACAATCAGCCAATCGAATTGGGGTATTCACGGTGTGCTTTCGCTGACGTACGCGCCTACATCTGGGTTCTTGTATACCCGGGCAATGTTTTTCTGGACATGGATGGGTTACCTTTGGCTCCATTCTAGGCCACTGATTGGCTAATACGGTGTTCAAAGCCACTTTCATGCATTATGCTCATAGAACTTATAGTCATAATCTATACGTGTTGGACGAGTCTCTTCACTCACCGTATACACGTACCTCAATGAAATGCCCGCTCCAAACCTAGACCAAAGACACGTACTTGGTCTGTAGGCTGATTTCATTGGCTCTCTATTTTTACTATAGTGCTTTTGCATTCTAACCTTGATGGGTTACCTAGAACTTATAGTCATCAACATAATCTATACGTGTTGGACGAGTCTTTTCACTCACCGTATACACGTACCTCAATGAAATGCCCGCTCCAAACCTAGACCAAAGACACGTACTTGGTCTGTAGGCTGATTTCATTGGCTCTCTATTTTTTACTATAGTGCTCTTGCATTCTAAACTTGATGGGTTACATTTTGGCCCCATCCTACACCACTGATTTCAGTTTGACTGAATCTCCACATTGGGCATTGATGCATTAGGAATAAAACACACAAGACAGGGTTTTTGGTGAGATCTCATTTTTTTTATTCAGTGAACAACAACAACGTGAGAACAACCACGTGAAAACTCAAGCCCAGAACAAGGGGCTTGTAATTAACTGAAGCCCAGAACAAGGGGCTTGTACATTGAAGCCCAGAACAAGGGGCTTGTAAACTTAAGCCCAGAACAAGGGGCTTGTCATTAACTTCAGCCCAGAACGGGGCTTGTACATTGAAATGATGGGCGGCCCAGTCATAGACGAGTACATCGCGGTCCTCGGCCTGGGGGTACTCGTCAAACATCTGTACGATGGTAGATAAGGGTCTTCCCCGGCATCGATGGTACAGGTAAAACAAGCAATATTGTCCGCACACGCCACTGGTCAGGCTTTGCAACGTTTGACTGTTCCAACACCACGTCTCTGTGCCTTGATCCATGAAGTCTGTTAAATCGGGATGGAGGGGTGGCAGACCGTACGGGTCAAAGTATTCCCCCTGCTGTTCTGTCAAGTACACGGCCACCCAGTGTTCACCGGGTCGCTCCATCGGGTCCGTGTTGAGAACGTAAGCAGCCGGATACACACGGTCTAATGGAAACACATCTCGGGCGAACACCCCTTGAAAGACCCTACGTGTCTCTGGGTCATTCTCCAGCACGGTGGTTATCTGCTCTGTATCCATGTTAGGTGGAGAAGTCACACAGCACGTTGCGTGCCTTGTCCACTTGAATGATGTTGTCAAACTCGGCGTAGCAGATCACATTGACGGTGCTCCGGAGAGCTCGTTGAAAGTGGATTTCCAACCGTAAATTGCCTTGCTTGGCCAGGGCCAGCTGATGGTCGTTCTCTAAGGTGGGGGTCAGATCGAAACAGAACAACGTGTATCCGTTCGCGTAGTCCTCCCGACTGGTCATATTCCCTTCGTCCTGGTTTATTTGACCGGTGGCTGTAAACAGGCTCTGATAGGCTCGAATGAAATTCCTCCGCCCAAAGTTCGGTGTTAAGGCCGTGGCTGGCACCTGTTGTCCATCCACATGCAGGGCCACAAAATTGATGCCGAAATGAGCCTCTGGGTAGGCTCCGCTGAAACTGGTATTTTCCACACAGGCCAGGATCAATCGCTTGGGTAGTTCCCCCAGGAACAGGTTTTCTTTGTTGGCGCCCATATTTCCAGCAGGCACAGAGAACACTTTGGTTTGTACACGTCGGATAGGGTACTGGGGTGGTTTTGTTTCCAAGGCTCTCATGTGTCCCAATTGAACGGCTGGATTCGGTTTCACTTTTCGGACATACAGCACTGCCTCTTGGATGACAATCTTATAGTCCGCTGCATGCCCCTCTACGTTGGTGGCCATCAAGGCGAAGGTCGGAGGCGCCCGTATCAGTCGGATTTTGATGGGGATCTTGTTCAAGAGGTACCGGTCTTGCATGAACATGTCTGCATGCAGTCGACCCATCATATCCACCGAGGCACTGTTCGCAGTGAAAGCCCTCCGTTTGTTATATCCCCCATTGTCCGCCGTGTCCATGTGCTCGGGCGTGTCCTTGTAGAATAAAGCGGTTGTCAGCTGAGATTTTTTAGCCTCTCGGCCATACGACAACAGTGTCTCGATGTAGGCTCGATAGG
>JAVTVY010031247.1:0-12130 GCA_036873755.1 Hanleya hanleyi
AGGTACGTATACTGGTTAACATTATATGCTAAGGCACACGTCTACCTATGTGCATGTACCTGATAATAGAAAAGCTGAACTAGTAGGCCAAACCTATCGGCATCCGGTTTGGAATGTACTGGACCTGGACAGTTCCGAGCGATGCACTCTCCAGCTCGTGCTTCCGGCTTAAGACGCCTGTTCATGGTCTTTTACGCCAGACTGGCACACACTCAGCTAGAACAACTTCCCCCCCCCCCCCACCGTCAGGCCCAGCTTCCGGTTAACCCTACATCGACCGATCTGATCCTGGCTGCCATTTAACAATAAATGAAACAGCAACGTGAGGAGATGGAGTCGATTACGTAGGCTTTGGGAAATCGGCTTCCGGTGTCTAGTTAGAGTACAGCACCGCTTCCGGTTTCTCAGCTGATCAATACGCAAGTATTATTGACGGGGCCCGTCCCTTCCATGGATCCCTACCGGCAAGGAGCCTGGGAGGAAACGGAAATGGACGTGGATCAGTACGGTGAATCAGAATTTCAGGAACCCACCAATACTGACCCAAAGGTCAGACGATTTTATGATTTAATATCAGGCCTCTATGACCAATATCCCCGAGTACTCTTCCAGCCTCACGTGCGAAGGGCTGGGTTCGAAAGCGGGATGGTCACTTCCGCCATCAATGGCTATTAACACATTGTGTGAAGAATTTCAACCTGTGTTAGCCGAGTCAACCAAGCAGGAAGAGAGAGGGCACAGGTCATCTCCTAAAGCTCCCTTTCGACCTGCAGGATCTTCTGGAGCGCTTCCAGTACAGAAGCCGATGAGTCGCTCAGTACATGACTCGCCATTCAGCTTTCGGGCCTCAGATATTTACGGGCATTTTTGGTATCTGTGTTCCGACGGAACAGATAAAATAAAAAATTTACAAGTAATTTTTACATTTTTAAGCTAAAAACCTACCTTACTGACATATGGGCATAGTGCCTAGCACCCCTACTCAAGTAAAGAAAATGAAATATCCCACAGTATATCCTGTGCCACTGCCCATGCGCGACTATCCCTAGGCCATGAACCGCCTCTCCTACACCACGTGGTAGTGTCCCTAGCGGGGAGGCTGGGCGGGACAATCCCTGTCAGTAAGGTAGGTTTTTAGCTTAAAAATGTAAAAATTACTTGTAAATTTTTTATATTTCTTACGCAATAAAAACCAACCTTACTGACATATGGGTAGAATACCACACCCGGATGGCGGGAGAAAAAGAACCCAAACGGGAAGACGCATGAGCAGAGAAACAGGTAGTCAGCCTTGGAACTCAGGCTGAGCAAAATCCCAAAGGGACAGGACTGCCGGAATTCCTAAGAGATAAGCCCCAGTGAATCATTAGAATGTTCACCTAAGATATCTCTTGCACCGAGGAACCTATGGAACCTCGGTGTAACAGCCAACTAAAATGGAGGAGTCCAACATGCCCCCCCCCCCTTTTTTAAATGTGGGGTGGAATAGTAAGACACTCACCATTAAAAACAGGATAAAAACACTAAGTTCTTAGTGCGCCCCTGATGCCCCGGCCCTGGTGATCCGCTGTGCTGTCACCAAAGGCCCCAACGAGTAGACATCATCCTGGCTTACGGTCATGTCCCTAAGGTAGTATGCCGCAAAAGTGGTATTGGAGCGCCAGTAGCAGGCCTTCATTATATCCGTCACGGACCTATTGGACCACAGAGGCCAAGAAGCCGCTATTGCCCTGATCTCATGAGCGGAGACTTTTACTAACCCTGCCTGTGTGGGCGACACCCCAATATAAGACATTCTAATCGTTTTGGAGAGCCAGGAGGAGATCGTATTTTTTGAAATCTCCTGCTGGCTCCGAGGTCCGAAAGGTATGAACAACCGTCTCCTCCCTGCCCGCAGGTTCTTGGAACGATTAACATACACTGCAAGAGCTCGAACCGGACAATATAAGTTGTCGTCCTCGAGACCTTGCGACAAAAAATTTGACAGAGCTGGGATCCTGAACTCCCGAGATGAACAATCATAAAGGGATTGATTCTTCGCCACAAACTCTGGTAAAGTTGTAAGCAGAACATAGGACCAAGTCCTGTCATGCTTAATCTCTCTCGCATCAATAGCATGCAACTCGGAAACCCGAGCCGCAGATGCCAGAGCCAACAGAAAGGCAGTTTTGTAAGACAAAAACTTCAAATCGACTGAAGATAAAGGTTCAAACGGAGGTTGAGCCAATCGCCACAGAACCAATGCTAAGTCCCATTTCGGTAACTTAGGTACAGTAACTTGCCTTGAGATCCTAAAAGATCTGATCAAGGAAGTAAGATTAGGATCCCTCGCCGGGTTTATACCGGTAGAAAGAGTAATGATCCTAGAAATCGCCGATCGATAACCATCAACCGTGGAAGGAGCCAAACCCCGATCCTCAAACAAATACAGGAGAAAATCCGCTATTTGCTGAACAGAGGCTTGACTTGGATCCATGTGTCGAGAGACACACCACTGCTGAAAGATGACCCACTTCGACTGATAGCAGTCTGAAGTGGAGTCCCTAGTGGAGGACACCATCTTCCGGGCAGCCTCCGCCGAAAAGCCCGCTTGAGCGAGTTGATTGCGGAGCACCTGCACACGTGGAGGTTGAAGTGACTGGGTTGTTGATGGAAAATCGATGACCTTGGTTGTCGCAATAGCTTTCCCCAAGGCGGAAGTTGCCTGGGGTCGTCTATTAGAAGTTCTAGCAAATCTGGAAACCAGGGACGAGCCGGCCACCATGGTACCACTAGATACAGAACACAAGGATTTGTCCTGATCTTTTGCAGAACTAGAGGAAGGATGGCAGCGGGAGGAAAGGCGTAAGCTATCATTCCCGTCCAATCCTGAGATAGAGCGTCCACTGCCACTGCCATTGGATCGAGGACCGGAGACATGTACAGTGGCAGTTGGTTGTTCAACCGAGTGGCAAACAAGTCTATCTGGGGCATCTCCCAGATTTGGGAAACCTGAGATAGAATGTCCGGGTGTAATTGCCACTCGGTTGAGATCACCTGATTCTTCCGAGACACTGTGTCGGCTAAGATGTTCAGGTGTCCCGGTATGTGTCTGGCACGAAGCGTCGTGTTGTTCTGCCAACACATGTGAAGTAGGATCTCGGCCTGTTCCAGTAAGAGTAGCGACCGAGTCCCTCCCTGCTTGTTTATGTAGGCCACCACCGTGGTGTTGTCGGTGGCGACCAAAACTGTTTGACCCCGGAGCTCGCCGTACCAAGCCTGAACAGCACGAATAATTGCCATGAGTTCCAAGACATTGATATGGGAGCAAGCCTCCGTCGGAGTCCACAAGCCGGATGTCGACATGGAGTCGAGGTGGGCCCCCCAACCCTTCATCGAAGCGTCCGTGAACAAGTGACAAGTTGGACGAAACGGAAGAAGGGTCACACCCTGCATCACATTGAGGGGGTCTAACCACCAACGAAGGTGACGTTTGACATCCCCTGTGACAGGAATCATAGGATTCAGTGACCTCCTGACCCAATGATGATTTAGAAATCTCATTAAGGGCCTCAGTTGCAGTCGACCTCTCGGAGTGACATCCTGAGTGGAGGTCAGTAGGCCGATCAGTGATGCAAAGGTCAAGGCCGACTGACGAGAAAATCGGAGAAACAGAGGAATCTGTTTGTTGATTTTCTGCCAGCGTGCCTGTGGGGGACGTGCCAATCCCAGGTTGGTATCGTAGAATACCCCCAGAAAGGTACGTTGTTGGGCCGGTGTTAGCTCCGATTTGACCTCGTGTGGGAGATAACCCAAACATTCGAGGATGTGCCATACGAACATCGTATCGCAATGGAGCTGGTCCCTGCACATGGAACGGATCAAGGAATCGTCTAGATAGAAATGATACTTGATTCCGCTGTTGTGCAGAAAGGACGCTACCAGACGAAACACTCTGGTGAAGACCCAAGGGGAAGTGGACAACCCGAACGGAAGAACCTGAATTTGAAACCGCCGAGAGCCGACCTGAAATCTGAGGAACTTCCGGTAGGCGGGGTGGATCGGAATATGCAAATAAGCATCCCTGAGATCCAACGAGGTCATCCACTCCCCTTTGGTCAGAGCATTTCTGATTGAACGGAAAGACTCCATGCGAAAATGCGGAGGCCGTCGCAGGTAGACTTTGTTCAAGGTGTGCAGGTTTATGACCATGCGCATCTCCGGTGAATCTCTTTTGGAAACAAGAAACACCGGAGAGTAGAACCCCGGGGTCAGATCTGCCGACAGGAGTTCTATAACTGCTCCCTTCTGAATTAATTTGTCGACTGAAGCCTGTAATTCTAGAAGGTGCTGTCTGCGTATAGGAAAACGAGACATTCTGGGAGCAACAGTTAATGGGGGTCCAGAATAAACTCCAGACGGTATCCGTACCGTAGAATACGTATGACCGCTGGATCCATCCCCAGATACTGCCAGTTCCGCCAAAACTCTTGTAGTCTTCCGCCTACTGGAAGAGAAAGAGTCGGGCGGAACCGGGAAGCGAGGCACTTCGTGGTTCCGCCATGCTGTGAGCCCCACAACATGGCTGGAAACATCACCGACATGACTGTTGCTTAGCCGAACCCGAACCAGACTTGCCTTTGCGTTTCTTAGTTCGGCGTTTCTGCTGCTGATTACCCGAATCCTTAGCAGTCTGACCTGATGACGAAGGTACAGAAAGCTTGGGAATCTTATAGGGCGGACCAGAAGAAGATCCTTTAGATCTCTTACCGGAACCGGAAGTACCTGCTCTTATATCGCTGTCAGTCTTAGCCTTAGCCATTTGATCAGCAAGAGAAGGTAACACTCCATTAAACAGCAGAGAAGATGCTGGAGACTGCTCCTTCATAGTCCTTAAGACCACATCAGGAGTATAGTCCACCATGGTTGGCAAGTAAGCCAAACGTCTTAGGTGTACCAGCATAGCAGAATTATACGCTGACAACGCTAATTGATCTGCATTAGCATTAGAGGCAACGTTTCTGAAGTCCGTTAGCAAAGAAATTTCTTCTTGAATGCTACCGGCCACTGAGGATGATTTTAGCCTCTCAATCACTGAGGAAATGGATGTCAAGAACCAGTCCATATGTGATGAAATAGCTACACCCTGACGGGAAACTTCCTCTAAGATAGAAGCTTGTTTCCCCGATAACTCAACCGTGACCTTGCCCGGAGCTTTGTTTGTGTCCCCTTTGCAGACATCCACAAAATCTGGGTCAAGGTCGGCGGCCTTGAAATCAAATGAGGAACCATGAATGGTATAGGCACGCGATGAAGGCTTCTCCATAGGAAAAGGAGCATTGGAAGCAGCCGGACGAAACAACGCCCTGGCCCCCATCCGCATTTGCCTTTCCTCCTGGGATTTGGGCCTAGCTAAAACCGACTTAAACATTTCCGTAAGACCATAAATAGCCTTAGAAGGAGGAAGTGATGTTATAGTACGGTTATCAGTAGGCGGTACGTAAGCCATCGTCGACAAACGCCTAAGTGGTGGCGGTGGAGGACGCTCCATATCTGGAAAAAGCATATATATGCTGGCCAGAATATCCGAATACTTCCTCGAATCTTCGTCTTGATCTGGGTCAAGGTCAGAAGAAGGAGTAACGGAAGGAGGAGGTCGGTGACCTGGATGATGACTCGACAGATCCAACGCATGTGAAGGTGACACAGGTACAGGACCATGTATGGCGTTATGCACTCCCTGCGGCACCTCCAAAAGTAATTGTCTATAGTAAGTCAATTCGGCTTGTTGCTGATTCAAACGTTGGATAATATCAGCTCGAACCGGGTCATGACCTACAGACAATTGGGTTGGAACTTGCCGATGAGCCAAGAGTTCAGTCGCAGTGGAAACCATTGGGGCTTGCCCCATTATTCCAGGACGAACTGGCTGACTGGGCCACATACCAGGAATTGATGACCTAGATTGCATATATGGCGGTTGAGGACGAACAGACCTCTGGCCAAGCAAACGAGGCTCACCTGACGGCCGGAAGTGGAAATCTGGTATAGAAGGTGAAGGTTGACTGATACTCTGTGTCAGATTTACGACCGACCCCGCAACCGAATAACCATGGGCCCGTTGAGGTTGACCTAAATTCAGGGGGTGCTCGTTCTTTTGAGGAACCCCTTGAAAAGTAGGCCGTGACCTCACGGCTGATGATATAGATGGCACTAGGATAGGCCGAGCAGGCTGACCTAGATAATATGGTTGACCCGACTGACCAGCAAAATAAGCCATATCAGAATATGGACTGCTAAATTGAGGTCGAGTGTAAACACTCTGATCGGGAAATCTAGGCACAGGTGCCTGATAACCATATGCCATCACACCAGCTATGCTGTAATCCGCCACACTTGTTGACGTAAGTAGGTCACTGGAAGTCGTAGTCGTCCTTGACATCTTCATCTGGTCCATGGCTACCCCCGAAGGAAGTAACTGCCCTGACCCCATTTCTGTATGTAGGTCAGAAGCAGAAACTCGAGACTGACTAACAGAAGACTTCAAAAGGGCCGAAGTCAAAAGTAGGTCAGAATCGGTAGCAGACACCTGACCTGCAGAAACTGACACAATAGGACAAGCTAGTCCCGTGTGTGGCTCTGAAGTCGTATGTCCATCTGTAGTACCAACGTCTGCAGCATGGCTCATCTCTGAAGGTGACTGTCAGGTTGACCTCTACCACAACATCTGTTGATTTGCCAGAGGTCACGTCGTCCAATCTCCCCAAGACCTGCACTGGTTTAGTCTTCTTCCCTGAAAGATCAGAAGGAAACAAACTAGTGGGGGAAGGAATAGGTGGCTGATGAGACCAAAGTCCTATACTGAGGGGGGTCCGCCAACACAGTACTCTGAACCGTCTCGCTCCCGTGAGAGCGGGAAGGTTGAGGAACAAAAGACTCCCCTCCTGTGTTCACAGTAACAATAGAACCGGTTTTGGCATATGCCCCTTCAAGGTACGATTGGAAAACATCATTAGGCCATAGCTGACATTCACTGCACTTAGTGAACTGGTTACAAAAATGGCCACGGCATGGCGGGCAAGCTGAATGGGGATCAGAGACTGGCTTCTTCTGGTCACAAATACAGCAGAATTTTGACGCCATATCGTTTCAATTCAATTGAATACTTCCCAGCAGTCGTCTTATAGATGATTGAACCAATTTAGATGACTCTGTGGTCTATGGAAAGCTGTAAATCTTCACTTTAACTGGAGCTTTTTCTAAGCACTACTCTACAGCACGGAGGAAGTAAAGGAGAGGAGGTTCATGGCCTAGGGTTAGTCGCGCATGGGCAGTGGCACAGGATATACTGTGGGATATTTCATTTTCTTTACTTGAGTAGGGGTGCTAGGCACTATACCCATATGTCAGTAAGGTTGGTTTTTATTGCGTAAAAAATACACCTCCATCGTTTAATAGTCCGTTTACAAATAAATGGTACTGAAGGAAACTGCTCGTCAAGAAGTGGCGATTTCCTCGCATCTCGACTGGTTCTTAAAAGTAATGAGAGATGCAACAGATTCGTTGGCGAGCGCAACTAGTCAACAACAGTACATGAGGGTATCAGCTTGTCTGACTTCCAGAAGATATCTTCCGGGGCAAATGAAGACTTGATTCTTCACAACGTCTTCAATGTAACTATGCTTGTGCATTTGAGACGTAGGGCCTTCTTGCCTCTTATGTATGGATTTACCATGTAAAGACGTAAGACGTAAAGAGACGATTAATGGAAACTTCACCTTCGTCTTCTTTACTGTTTGGTACTGCTGTTGCGGGGGTGCATGCTGAAATGGCCCGCATGGCGCGAGACCGAACACTGACATCCAGTGGTGAGAGAGCGGTAGCTACGGCTTCCGTTCCTCCACCTAAAAGCAAACCTGCCTTCCGATTCGAAGGCTACCACGGGTTCGCTCGGACAGCAACAAAGCCCCCTTCTCATAATCCAACGGGGGAAAGGGAAAGGCAAGCAGTCAGGTTCGAAGAAGTGACCTATCAGTCCATATCGGTTGGCTTTTGGTATGGCGAGAAACACGGGAGATTGCGCTTCCGGTTCTGCCACAACATGACCTCCCGGTAGTGAGGAGGCTTCAGGGTTTTTTTTGGCAGAACTGGACAAAGATCGAGACGGAAGCGTGGGTAATTTGGACAGTAAGATACGGTTACCAGTTACCGTTCGACACGCTTCCACCTCTGACTGCTATTCCCATCCCGTCTCGCAAACCTTTGCGTCGGAAGTACATAGAAGCAATACAGGCCTCTGTAGACAAGCTAATAGAAAAAGCGGCGGTAATAGAGTTTCGGGTACAGGACAAATCCCCCAATCCTTCCCGTCCCCCAGAAAGACACGTCCGAAATGCTTATGGTAACCAACCTCAACCTCCGCTACATTTTCACATGAAGTCCTTCCGGTCCATCCGGTCGATACTCAAACAGGGAGAGTGGATGACCTCGCTGGATTTAAGGGATGAGTGCCTTCATATCCCGGTATTTCCAAGAGACAGGAAGTACTGAAGCTTCATGGTCAGCCATCGCCGTCAGCCATCGCCGATTCCAGATACAAGTGCTTCCTTTCCGTTTCTCCACTTCCCCATGGGTGTACACGCGAGTGTTTACACCAATGGCACTGTTCCTGCACAGTCGCAAAATAAAGTACCACTTCTATATAGACGACTTACTGCTAAGCAATGCCTGCAGGGAGCAATTGATCCGGGACACAGTTTGTCTCAAGGGTGCTGGTTTCTATGGGTTACCTCCCACACGAAACGACCTTCGCAAAGGCGCAAGTTTCTGGGGGTGGACTACGATACGCTTCTAGCTTTCGCTAAGCCCCCAGAAAACAGATGGCAAAAGATAACGGAAATGATCCCAAGATTCATAATGTTATCTGAAGCCAGGGGGTTACACTTTGCTGCAATAGTCGGAATCTTGGCGTCAACACAGGACGTAACTCCAAGAGAGTTACGTCCCCTGATGATATATCTAAACCAACAATGAGGTGTAAGGCAGTTGAATCCGTGGATAACAGTCACGCCTCTTGTCAAACAGTGCCTCCAATGGTGGCTGAATCAATTCAGCGTAATTCCGGGTGTATCCCTACTTACGTTTCGTCCGACACATCACCTGTTCACGAACGCATCTATGGAAGGACGGGGGGCCCACCTCGAGGCCAAGTTGACATCTGGGTTTTGGACGAACGAGGAACGGTCTTACCACATAAACGTGTTGTAGTTCGTGGTGGTGACACGCGCCATCCGCATACGGGTGAGAGATTTGACCGATCAGAGCCTGCTGATAGTTACGGACAACACCACAGTGGTTGTCTATATCAACAAATGGAGAAACAAGATATCCGCAATTACTAAGCCAAGCGGAAATCTTTTTCGGTTTATGCTGGAACAACATAAAATTGTTGGCCAGACACAACCACGGGTATCTGAACATCCATACTCGCTGTTGAGACGCAATCAGATTATACCCACAGAATGGCAGATTCACCCAGACATAGTCAAGCCAATAACTCATGTCTGGGAGATGCCTCACATAGATTTGTTCGCCCCACGGCTAAACAATCGAATGCCACTGTTCTTGGCACCGGTCCCAGATTCGATGGCATACGCAGTGGACGGTCTTTCGCGGGATTTTCGCGTTTTCATATTTCCATGGTGGCCGGCACGACCGTGATTTCCTGACCTACTGGATATTTTAGTGGATGTACCGAAACAACTTCCGCTGTAGCACAACCTGTTACGACAGCCCAAATCGCCGATATACCATCGCCAACCAAGACTGTTTCACTATCATGTGTGCAAATGCTCAAAGGACGAGCTTAGGAGGGATTTTCTGCAGAGGTTGGATACAGAATGGTACGATCCATTAGACCGTCCTCTTTCGCAGTATACCAAACGAAGTGAGCAGTCTTCGTAAATTAGGTGAGGCACCTTTCGAGCCGATCAATATTATTGGTTTGGGGGCTAGAGGTGATGTGTTTTTAAGCATTCAAGGTAATTTTCCTACTCATACCAATGACACACCTCAAAGGCCCTTTCTCTACCACTCCCCAAGTCTTATTCTACACCTCGAGAGCTCCAATATGACACCATGCATGCCACATTTGGACCAGGTATGGCCCATAGATCGCCCCGCAACTCCCAGGTGCCTTTGCCCTTTCTCTATTTTTCTCTACTTAGCATGCACACCATGATGGTCAAAATGTCACACCATAGCCCCAAGATCACACTCTACAGCACGAGCCTACTATCCCCACATATCCAACCTTATAGGCTAGTGTATAAGGGTATATATGTGAACTTGTTCAAAGTGTGAACCAAAGCATACCTGTGCTTCCTCTACTACTGATGTGACAGAATATTTCTCTCAATATTATCCTCTAGAGTCATTCCAGGGTCCTCATGCTCACCCTTATTTATGGTTAGTGTGTAAGGGTATATAGGTTTGTATGTCCATTGTGAGCATCTGAGCGACTCTCTTTCTCAAGTGCGCATGCACACCATGACATCACCAGCCCGAGACAGGTAGGCAGGTACAAAGTGTGCACCCAAAAATGCCCTTTCTCTACATGATGTCATCGGTCAGCCTCACACCACGGCTCTTCCCTCCAGTTGTACTCTACAGTGCGAGCCTGTTATCCTGCACATAATCATCTCAATGGGCCAGTGTTTTAGGGTATACAGGTAGGCATGTTCCAAGTACCACCCAAGCACACCTGTGCTTTCTCTACTGCTTATGACATCACAGATAATTTCACATAACTTTTACACTCCAAAACCCCCATGCACTCCATGACCCCTTTCCAACATTCAAGGTTCACCACAAGACACCTCACCCTCCTCACAAACCCAACCAGATTTATTCCTTTACTACTACTAACTCGAAAGATGGGGGAATGAAAATCGGTCCCCTTTCAACTCGAATGATCATGCATGCAAACTCAAAGCAGACTTTAATCAGTTATCAATATCCATGGATCTAGCGAGGACGGAAGAGGAGAAAGGATAATCAAAACATTTTTTTTTAATTCCTGTTCATTGATTCTAAGCATGATGAGTTCGATAGCTTGTTCCCTTTTCGTACTTGTCCCTCATTATAACGCTGAAGCTGGGAGATAAAATATTGGCCGCACTATACGCAAGTCACACTGTAGTGTCCTCGTAGCAGGTGAATACATGTTACAGTTATATATGGGGACATAACAGTACTCAAACCTGCTTTTTTATGAACCATGTTATAATGAGGGAAAGTGTATACATTTCTTTAAACATCTCATTGCATCAAAGCCGTACCCTATTATATTTTGAATCTATAATAACACTGTATTAATAGTAATATATGACACAGTTTCAGTATTTATAACTTTATACCTCCGTGAACCAGTCCTAACCTGGAAACAGCCAGGGAAATAAGCAAGATTTTCTCAAGATGAGGTATTTTCATCTTTAGACCCCACTGTATGCAACTTAGTGCACTCAAAAGTGGATATCGAGCAGAATAGCCCAGTGACTTTCATCTGTCATCCCCTCCATGAAAAGATTCTTGGGGATACAGATCCTTTGCGGTGAAATTTAGCCAAAACCAATTTTATTTCTGTTTCACGAGCAGATTTTATTTTTTTCAAAATTGGAGAAGATGATGAAAATAAAAACTGACTGAAATTTGAAGTCCACCCCATTGTTCCTGCGAGAAGATGAGTTTCTGCTCATCTGGTCCTCTCAATAATTTCAAAATATTATCACCTACATTCTTGAAAAAAAATAAAATCTGCCCATGAAACCAAAAAAATGGTGTGGCCTTGGTACCCATTTGAGAAATATACATGAAATTTGGGACCAATAGTTCTCACCTAATGACACCCCCTGGCTGTACAGGGTTGACCATGAACAACTAACTACATGAAATTCACTTGGGTCCAATTGAAGTAGGCTGACCTGAATGTTCCTCAGCTAGCCATCACAATACACCAATCATTGACATAATTACACACACTGATTTCATACACCTAGAATATATATAGTTCTAAAAAATATTATATATTATATTTTGAGAGTAACAAAATCACAAAGTATATAAAGCGCAAAATTCTTCAACAAGTTTATGA
>JAVTVY010031248.1:0-13137 GCA_036873755.1 Hanleya hanleyi
ATGGTTTGATTTGGATATCAAATGTGAGTTTTGTGAGTGTGCTGGGGCGTGGTAGTCAGCCTGTGTAATCAAAGTGAACGCACTTTATTTACGTTCTTCATAGAGAGTAGTTGAAGAGAACGGTGATAGGGATTGGAATACTGGTCAATGAGCCCAACACGTGTTCAACTGTCAAGTGGGAATCCAACCATACCCTTCCGTCTTCCTACGCGGAACCTTTGGCTCCAACATTCTATGGGGCTTCCGCCGACATTCTCAGAATCTCACGCTGATAAGCAAACCAGACAATCAGCTCAGTCTATGGCCCCAGTCTATAAATTCATGCCCCATATTGTCTATGGTAACCCTGGACACAACCTTTGCACCAGTAGATGGAATGGTCTGATTTAAGGTTGGAAAACAACAGTTATGGACAGTAAACATGTATTACAACAACAGTTATGGACAGTACAGCATGTATTGCAACAACAGTTATGAACAGTACAGCATGTATTGCAACAACAGTTATGGACAGTGCAGCATGTATTACAACAGCTATGGACAGTACAGCATATATTACAACAACAGTTATGGACAGTACAGCATGTATTGCAACAGCAGTTATGGACAGTACCGCATGTATTACAACAACAGTTATGGACAGTACAGCATGTATTACAACAACAGCTATGGACAGTACAGCATGTATTACAACAACAGTTATGGGCAGTACAGCATGTATTACAACAACTTCAATTATTTCCACTCTTCTAATAGTTAGGTTAAGCACAGGATTATGGTTGTATTTGACGAATTACCTTCCGTCTGATAAAATATTTAGCATATAACGTTTCCGTTCTCTCTGATTCAACGAGGATGGGAATCAACAGGAAAAGTTCTACAATCTATTCTCTGTGATCATAACAAGTACAAATGCTCTTTGTTGACAGTCATTTAAAATCGTTATTGAATTACTCTAATTTAGATCTTGATTGTCATTGAATAAGCGATTGTATTTACTGATATCTTTTAATAGGTCATATCAAAGAATACCTTAATTTATTATTTTGTATTAGTTAATATTGTATACTGATTTACTAATCTGAATAACTTTTTTTCTGTTGTTATAACATATAGATATTCCCTATGGTAAACTCTAATTTTGACTTAACAGGAACAGTTTTTTCTTCTTCGCACCAGTCAACGTTGTGTTTGCCGAGGAGATTGGGGAGGTTCTCGGATAACCAAAGCGGGACGATACTTTAGGGAAAATAGTTCGTTGTCAAAGTAAACCACACAGATAATCTTTTTTTTTGAATACATATTTCCAAGCAAATCACTGCCTGGTGAGTCAACAGCTAATATATTCACGTGACGTATATACAAAGAGTATGAATCATGAATAATGAAATTTGATCACCTTTAACTATCGAAGTTTCTACACTTTCAACTTGTGGTAGCCGGAATATTGCAGACTGTGACTAAACTTCAAAACCCTCCCTCACTCTAACTCAGGGGAATTGCTGATAAATAATGAGGTATTGCAATTTCTTAACAGTGTAGTCTTTTTTTCTTTCGTCTATTGTACAAGATATTTGGAGAGATGAGAGAGTATTCCATAACCATCGTGTTCAGTAAGGCTAACAGTATACGGAAAATATTGGAGGATGGGGACTCTCTTGATAAACTGGGGTTTGGAATGTGGTGGTGTGTTCGAGTGCAGGCTCCTATTCGACAGAAAAGAGATTTGTTCGTAAGGAAGCATCTCCATTAATCGTTTTTCCTTCAATCTTCGAGAGAATGTCGAGTGAACAATATGAAAAAAGAGAAAGAAATCGTTTCCAAAATTCTCGATCGATTTTTTCGATATCGTTTTTAATTTTATTTTCTAGCCCTTTTTCTTTTTCTAGTTTTTCTCGTTTTTTATCGGCAGGTTAAAGCCGGGTCATAGTACGAATATTTAATAGTAAAGTTTCAAAAAAACAGTTGATCAGAAATACACAGATGCAGTTTATCTGGTGGGATAGTGCCCACGACCCCTGGTGAATAAGGTGTAGTTGCGTATTGTAATTTTGTATTTCGGATATTGTCCTTTACCTTTTCACAATACACTAAATCATTATGCAGAGAGATGTTAAATTTCCAATTTCCTCTTCCATGTTAAATTTTCTTTCATTTCAAGTTTAAGACGACTATCGAATAGTCACTTCTATAACCTGGTAAAATATCGATATCTTCCATAATAGTCAATAGCTCCTCAGATTTAAGAAAAATGTCGAGACGTGCTTGCATTAAAGGGTTGCGTCTTCGCCAAGAATATCTCTTTCTGTTTTGGATTTTAAGTCCTCCATGCGTATTTTTGATTTGATTTGATTTTATTTCACCATGAATAACAATAATGTTCAGTAAACAAAATATAATAGTGGCGGGATGAAAACCCCGAGGGGTTTGTTTTATCCCAAAATAATAATTATATTTACATCAATAATTTTATTTCTATCATAGTGAGAAAATTAAATTTTGTATAAAACAAAAATACAAATTTAATTTCCAACCTCCACAGACGGAAAACAAACTAGATGTCTAATTATGTTCCAGTAATAAATACAATTTTATCCTCGATTTGAATAATGAGAGCGAAACGTGAAATTTTAACTCCGAGGGTAAATTATTCCATATTTTAGGACCCTTTATTTTAGTACTATAAAAAGATAAGTCAGAGTAGTAAAAATCGCGATATAAATTTAATTTAGCCTGGCAAGTTGGGTGCCTGTAGACAGCAGATAATTTTGAAAAATATGATCTAAAAGCGTTTGGAATTAGGTCTGTGTGATTGAAAAATTTGTCAACAAAAATTAACACCTGGTAGTCGTTCATTTGTTTCATGTACAATATATGTAATTTGGAGCGGTATTGTCATATTTTGACGAAAATGTGATTAAACCTATAGCCTTTTTTTGTAACAGCAGCAACGGTTGAAGATGGGTAGGATAGGTATTTCCCCAAACGATATTGCAATATGATAAGTATGGATATATCAGTGAGTAGTATAGAATGAAAAGTTTTTCTATTCAAATTATCCTTGATATGACGAATTATCCCTATATTCCTGCTAATCTTGTTCCTTATATCCTCAATATGCGAGAGCCAGTTTAATTTGTTGTTAAAAATTACTCCAAGAAATTTAAATTGGTCTACTTCTTCGATAGGGATTCCGGAAATAGATAAATCATTGTGCTTTGGCATTTTACATTTCTTAGACGGACTTATTATCATAAATTTAGTCTTTTTAATATTCAGGGATAATCTGTTGCATGAAAACCAGTCGGATAGTTTATTAAGTTCCAACGTCATAATCTCAAACAAGTGTTTCGGATCGTCATCAGCGAGAATTACTGAGGTATCATCTGCAAAAAGAATTAGTTCAACAATGCTGCTTACTGAGGACAAGTCGTTCATATGAATGAATGAATGAATTTTTATTCACCAATAATATATGGTATAATAACATGTAGGTTGACAAAATAATGGCGGGAATAAAGCCCCAGGGGGGCTTGTTCTATCCCATTTAGGAATATAATTATAAGTATCTGAATATAGAGAGAATGCGAACGGTGAATAAAAAAATAAAAAAAACTTTAAAACTTTGGGCGTACAATCTAGAAATTATCATCGAGAAACGGGTAAAACTTCGAGTAAATAAGATTTAAGCTTAGACCTGAATAGTGATGAAGATTTTATGGTTTTGAGAACTGAGGGTAACTTGTTCCATTCCCGTGGCCCCGTGACTCCAATTGTATAATACGAAAGATTAGAGGAATAGAAAGGTCTATATAAATTTACTTCTTGGTTCCTTGTGGGATAGCGGTGTACTTCAGACAGTTTTGTAAAATAGTTACGGAAAAGAACCGGCATAGTTTCAGGGTGATACAAAAACTTTTGAACCAGGTTTAAACAGGAATATAAATTCAGATCGGGCAGAGGGATGATTTTTAGATGAGTGAATAGTGGTTGAGTATGCTCGCGTTTCTGCGATAGAGTAATAACTCTGAGGACACGCTTCTGGAGCAATATTAACGGTTTCAGATGAGTCATATATGTGTTTTCCCAGAGGATGTTACAGTAGGATAGGTATGGGTATATCATCGAATAATATAAGATATGTAGTGTTTTCTTATTTACTGAGTTTTTGATAAAGTTAATAACCCCAGTGTTTCTTGCCACCTTCTTACAAATGTAGTCAATATGGTTTGTCCAGTTTAGTTTATTGTTGAAGAAAACTCCGAGGAATTTGAAACTATTTACTAATTCAATCTCTTCACCGGATATAAATAGCTGTGGCACGTGCCGCAGGCGCTGCTTGGTGGGATTTATTATCATGAATTTGGTTTTCTTTACGTTTAGTGATAGTCGATTGGCACAAAACCAAATATATAGTTTTTCCAATTCCTGTGACATAACAGTGACAGCACTGTCGAGGTGTTTAGAAGTATAAACAACACTGGTGTCATCGGCAAAAAGAATGACCTTAAGTAAATCAGTGGCATTATTAATGTCATTAATATATAGTAAAAATAGAAGAGGCCCAAGGATAGATCCTTGGGGTACTCCACAAGTGATATTCATGGAACAAGAAAGCATACTGTTATAGTAGACACATTGTGATCTGTTAGATAAATATCTTCTGAACCACTTATTTGCTGTGTCGCGAAAACCATAATGGTGTAGCTTAGTGAGCAGTATGTCGTGATTGACAGTGTCGAAAGCTTTGGAAAGATCCAAGAAAGTAACTGTACTATATTCTCTAGATTCCTTGGCAGTGACCAATATATCATACAGAGAAATCGCCGCGTGAGAGGTTGAATGATTAGATCTAAATCCATACTGAGTGTCAGATATATAATATTGTTTTTCTCTAAGAAATCTGCCATCCTTTTTATTGCGAGTTTCTCAATAATTTTACTTAGAGCTGGTAATACAGATATTGGTCTATAATTAGAAAAAAGGTTTGTTTCACCCGATTTGAATATTGGAGTCACTTTGGCTGATTTAAGAGAATCTGGGACAATACCCGATCTAAAAGACAAGTTCGTAATGTGTGCAAGTGGAGCAGAGACAGATTTGGCGACGAGTTTGACGAGAGACATAGAAATACTGTCCAAACCCGGTGAGGCCGACTTCGAAGTCATAATGATGTTCTGAACATCAATGGAAGCTGTTGGGGTAAATTCAAAATTTTCGGGAGTAGAGGGACCGAGAAATTCACAGAAGCTTGGAGGGACTGTAGGGATATTAGAGTTCAGGGTGGAAGCCACGGTGCTGAAATACTCATTAAATTTATCTACTATGCTTTGACTATCTGTGATTTCATTCCCATCGACAATAAACGATTTAGATATGGATGTGTCTTTCTTGCGATTCATTAGCTGGCTGAGAGTTTTCCATGTACTTTTTATATCCTGGTTGGATTCATTAAACTTTTGTTCGAAGTAATTTTTTTTGGCCAGGCGAATACTGTGGATCAGTTTATTCCTATAAGTTCTGTACTCTTTATGTGAGGTTTCGTCCCGAGAAGCGAGATATTCGCGATAGAGTCTGTTTTTTTCATGGATGGAAGTAAGAATCCCATAAGTGATCCAAGGTTTGATAATCCGCTTAGGAGAGACTTCAAAAGTTGCATACGGAAAACACTCGTTATATATGGAGTCAAACTTTGTGAGGAAATTATCTAGAGCACTGACAACATTGCTTTCTTGGATAACATTGTCCCAAGCGGTGTCATTTATTACCTGTCTAAAAGTATCTTTAAGTTCAGGAGTGACTCGGCGGTAGGATATAGTTTTTGTGGAGGGTGTGCAGATGGGAGAAGATTTTAGTATGTGGAAGATGGGAAAGTGATCAGTGATGTCGGTTAAAAATATCCCAGATAGTAAGTTATCTTCGTGAAAGTTTATGAATATGTTATCTATTAATGTTGCTGTGTGTGACTTAACTCTGGTAGGTTTAGTTATTTTGGGGAAGAAATAGTAGGATTTCAGAAGGTCAAGGAAGTCTTTTGATGGTGTATGAACATCAGTTTTGAAGAGATCGATATTAAAATCTCCCATCAGGATGCACTTATGCTTTTCAATGTCAGATGTTTTCATGATATCAGCTAAATGGTGGTTGAAAATGTTCAAGCTCTTGCCATTGTAATGTAGAAATCAGGAGGTCATTTGGAACCCTTAAATATTCTTATTAATCCAACGGCTAGGGAGTTGGAACTCTTTATGACATATTTTGGACTCAAGCGCCATATGAAAATCTTATAAGTTCCCAGATGGCTGCCTTAATGACATCACAGTGCGTCATATTTTAAAAATGCCTTTTGGGGTCGATTTTTTACAGATTTTAATTTTTTTTTATTGATTTATGGTACTTATGTTAGATTATATTTATACTGTTATCATATGCATACCTTTTCCTGTTACTCTGATGTACACGCAAATGATTATGACAGGCATATATGTTGAAGATTACATAGAAGAATGTATATACTCTTCATGCTTGAACCATCTATGTGTTTGAATAACAAAGCACTCAGACTTTGCACAAATTAGCATTCATGCACGTTACCTTGCAAAGGGTGGCTTAATCATAAAGTCATTCAAACTCTCCGCCTTTGTTTATACCTCCATGTTCATACCATGGTAGGTTCCACCTTTTGAATATACATATCCGAAATTTTATTTCTCTACACATAACCATATTTAGGGGGAATGAAACAACGAATTAATTCACATGTTTGCAACCTTGTACGTCACATGTGAAAACTTGATCAGATCAATGTGATCAGATGAAAGCAAGAATGTTACTATCAATGAATACTTTGGTGTATGGTGTTCCGTTTGGGGTAAATTTGCGTCGCGCGTCGACTTTCAAAAAAAGCGACGCGATAGGCGACGTCGCGTGTCAAAACTCAACGTCGCATTGCGTGTCGCGCGTCGAATTTTGCTATGTTAAAAGATATGTGTTTCCGTAGATACATGTACATCCCAGGAAAGTGAAATTGCTGAGAGTCTATATACTGATACGGAGAGCTTGACCTCAGATAGTCAGCCTACATACCAGGAAAGTGAGGCAGAACCTTCCTTCTGGGACCGTATTGTGACAGCAGCTATCAATACTCATTGTGCAGCGATCGAGAACGCCGGACAGGATAACTTACAACAGGCGTACACCCAAATGCGCCACTGCATCAGGAAAACTGCCATGACGATCTATGAAATGAAAGGCGACCCCACGCACAGGTCCATCATGAAGACCAAGCGTCACTTGGAAGAGGATATGGGGCTACCACCCACTGAGGCCCTGGAAAATGCGACCAGGATGCGCAAACAACTCTTTCAGGACATGCTGCCCGAGCAATATCCAGGCCTGCCCGACGACGATTAGGTCACACCGAGCAAAGATGAAAGTTTCTGAAACGGCGACTTCTGATTGGACAAGAGCAGGCGAGAATACATCTAACGCAGTAACGAGCAAGAACGAATATGACTGATACAGCGCCAAATGGCGGCCTCTGATTGAACAAGAGTCTTCTTGAATTGTAAACATACCCAACGCGGCTCCCCCAGCGTGGGTATGATGTACTGGAGGGGAGAATAAACCATATGAAAAAAAAACATGTTGTTGTTGTTCTCTCATCTCTCATCCTTGTTTTTGTTGTTTTTCTTTCATCTGTGTATATCATGGCGTCAAGGCGTTATGCTAGGGCGTTAAGGCGTAACGACGGGCGTTAATGCGTAACGACGGGCGTTAAGGCGTAACGACGGAAGCTCGGAGCTCGGGGATGAGGCAGGCAGGAGCTCGGAGCTCGGAGCTCGGGGCCCCAAAATTGTTGCTTTGTATACTACTCCTAAATGTAAGATGAGGACCCGGATGTAAAACTGATACCCCACACGGTCCATTTGACCAGGTATGCACCCTCAATCACTCAACAAACCTCCACGAATCCCCAGAATGCCTGCTTTCTATACTACGGCCAGCGCAAAATGATGAAAACGGACGATACATTAGTCCAGTCGGATCCCACTCACAAACAAAAATTACCACCCCCCATACAGGCATTTTCCCGTATATTGCATAATACAAGCCCCTATTGTAGAGGTAAAGTCCGTGTTCCGCTTTTTATATTTTCGGGGACAAATCCGCATTTTACATGCACCCACCCATGACTTGATAGACAGACCGCGATAAGCCAGGGACCGATATTCGCCCTTTGGGACAGGGTTGATAGGAGATTTCCCCTATTGTAGGGGTAAAGTCCGTGTTCCGCTTTTTATATTTTCGGGACAAATCCTCATTTTACATGCACCCACCCATGCATCCACACTTCGATAGGCCCGGGACCGATATTAGCCTTTTTGGACAAGGTTGATATAGGGTCTCCTCTATTGTAGTGGTAAAATCCGTGTTCCGCTTTTTATACTTTCGGAACAAATCCTCATTTTACATGCACCCACCCATGACTTGATAGGCAGACCCCGATAAGCCCGGGGACCGATATTAGCCCTTTTGGACAAGGTTGATAGGGGGTTTCCTCTACTGTAGGGGTAAAGTCCGTGTTCCGCTTTTTATATTTTCAGCGAAAATCCTGATTTTACATGCACCCACCCATGGCTTGATAGGCAGACTCCGATAAGCCCGGGGACCGATATTAGCCCTTTTGGGTAAGGTTGATAGGTCTTTTCCTCTATTGTAGGGATAAAGTCCGTGTTCCGTTTTTTATATTTTCGGGAAAAATCCTGACATTACATGCACCCACCCATCCACCCAGGCCCCGATAAGCCCGGGGACCGATATGACCCCTTTTGGATAGGGTTGATAGGTGTTTTCCCCTAGTTTAGGGATAAAGTCCGTGTTCCGCTTTTCATATTTTCGGGACAAATCCTAATTTTACATACACCCACTCCCCCACTCTCTCAGCAGGCCCCGATAAGCCAGGGACCGATATGAGCCCTTTGGGATAGGGTTGATAGGAGTTTTCCCCTATTTTAGCGGTAAAGTCCGTGTTCCGCTTTTTATATTTTCGGGACAAATCCTAATTTTACATACACCCACTCCAGGCAGAACCTGATAAGCCAGGGACCGATATTAGCCCTTTGGGATAGAGTTGATAGGGGTTTTCCCCTATTTTAGAGGTAAAGTCCGTGTTCCGCTTTTTATATTTTCGAGACAAATCCTCATTTTACATACACCCACCCATGACTTGCAAAATCCTTCCGTAGGGACCCCAAGTCCCCGATTCAAATGAATGGACGGCATACAAGTCCGTACATGCACTCCTGATCACGTGACCGCCGCATGATGGAAAAAAACCCAGAACCAAGTCAGTACATCCCACACAGTCATACCCAGGTCACGCCCGATTCACGCAGACCGGAAGTGACGTCATACACCTGCGCACTCCCCGTGATGGAAAACACCCAGACACAAGTCAATACATGCATTCCATACAGTCAGACATACCCTCAGCCCTCTATATACTTGGGACTACTTTCTGTCCGCGGAGGCAGACCGCATCACCGCCAAACCGCATCACCGCGGAGGAATCACCTAATTGACCTCTCGACCTCGGCCAAACCACTTTTAGTCGGTAGGGGTGCAAGGTTGGTCAAAAGTCAATAAGGCCTTATCTCCTCGCTGTATTCTCAAGTGCACTCATTGACCTTTGACCCCTACCGACTAAAAGTGGTTTGGCCGAGGTCAAAGGTCAATGAGCCGTGAAATCACGGTTATATACTACTATTCACCTAGACCCCAAAATGTCTATTTCTATACACTTTGTCCACCGCGCATGCGCAAAATGACGATATTTCAACCCCACACCCAGCCCATCAGATGCCCCTTCACAAATGCTTCACTTTGATACCTCACTCGACCCAATCGGTCCACTAGCGGTCCCTACATATTGCCGAACATTCTCACCAAACCCCACGGTTTTGGGACTACTTTCGGTCCGCGGAGACAGACCGCATCACCGCCAGACCGCATCACCGCGGAGGAATCCATGCCCCCAAGGTCACGCCCCATTCACCCAGACCGGAAGTGACGTCATACCTGCGCACTCCTGCGCACACCGCCACAATACCGCCTCATTTTTGTTCTCGCGCATGCGCAGTGAGGTCAATGCGCGGGTTAATGCGCTCTATATACTACTTCGGTAACTTAACTTGGGGAATAGGAGATTACATTTCTTAAGGAGACGTGTCAGTTTCGGCCTACTCTCGTCAGTTCCGATCCGAACTTGTTTTGACATTAGTATTGACATGATGAATACAAATGCGACCGTCAGCATGTTTTTCCCCAATATAGGTCCCAATCTGGATAATTCGTTTTTCATGTCGTCATCTCATAAGTGAATATTTGACGAGGGATAGAGATAAGTTAGAGGATCTCATATTGAAAACAATAGTTTGGACACTTTTCCTCGGATAGCTTCTGATGGTACTCCCTGGAAAAACGTTTAATCTTATACTTATTGTATACCTGAACAGCAGATTAAATAAAAGCAACGCGAATTAGCCCTCGAGAGTTTACACAATCAACGCTGCGTTCGTATGATTTCCAACTGGCGATGTTTTACTTTGGTAATACAGAGAGATGCTTATTCAATCTTTAACAACACACAGTCTATGATTTTCATCCAAGTAGGCCTACGGTGGCCAAGAAATGAACATGAGGTGAGCATGAGATGAGATTTTGTACACCAGACTATAGCTTCAAGTTGTTTATCAGAGAGGAGATTTGGCCAGGGAGCAATTAAATTTCCATCATATATCCATATGTTGAATGACATGACCACATGTTTCTTAGCACCGGCTTGATCGATAATAGATACAAATATTTCAGAGTGAAATATGTAATGATGTAATAGCTCTATCTAGTCATCTGTTGGAAAATGATGACAACAGCAGAATCAAATGTACCATTGAATATATATTTCATCACAGGATATCAATATTCATAAATTATCTCTATGACATGACGAATACTTACCTTACCCAATAATGCCGGCATTTAATTGACATCATGCGCATAATGAGTTTTCTAGATTGAAAAACAATATTTCATATAGACCATTACATCTTTCTACTTGAACTAGATCAAACAATAATGGTTTGTCATGTCAAATTCTGTGTTAACAATTTATTTCCGAGTTGGATATATCAAAGAAATGTATGGTCAACAGATGTTAAAAACAAATTAACGTTTTCATTAAAACTGTTCCACCACATTTCATCTTCAACCCATCAGTATCGATACATTCATTTGTGACAACTTTTCAAAGCATTTTGATAAGTATGTTTTTATCGCCCCCTTTTCCACCGCTTCAATCATCATTAAAACTATCTATTTGCTATAGAAGTATATATTTCAATACAAAAAAAAACATGCAAAAAAAAAATAACGAATTCTGGGAACTATGGTTCGGTGCTGTAAACGTCTGTGACTGATATTTTCAACTAAATTTTATAAATCACATTAATATCACAAGCAGATGTCTTTTCTTTATTTCAGAATATGTATGCAAGAGGTGACCATTTCATATTTGATCTCGCCATGTTATTAGATGTTACAATGGACTAATGAAAATTCAAAACAGATTCCTATTGTAAAGAAGAGATGACATCTGTTGTATAGCGTGGGGAAATTACGTTCATATATATATCCAAGATGAATGTAATGAAACTATATTAACGTTTCACCATATGGGAGTAGTATACACTCCGCATATTCACGCTTATTTGGACGAGTGCGCAGGTGCTTCTGCGCAGGTTTGTGGAGGTTTGGGGCGGACATGGAGTGTTCTGCGCAAGTATGACGTCACTTCCGGTCTGCGTGAATCGGGCGTGACCTTGGGGCATGTATTCCTCCGCGGTGATGCGGTCTGCCTCCGCGGACAGAAAGTAGTCCCAAAACCGTGGGTTTTCGTGAGAATGTTCGGCAATCTTCAGGAGCGACAGGGTCCCCTAGTGGACTGATTGGGTCGAGTGAGGTGTCAAAGTGAAGCGCTCCTCCAGGGCCTTTCAGTCATGGGTGGGTGCATGTAAAATTAGGATTTGTCCCGAAAATATAAAAAGCGGAACACCCCCTAAAATAGGGGAAAACTCCTATCAACCCTGTCCCAACGGCCTAATATCGGTCCCTGGCTTATCGGGGCCTGCTGAGAGAGGTAGGATGGGGGAGTGGGTGTATGTAAATTTAGGATTTGTCGCGAAAATATAAAAAAAGCGGAACACGGGCTTTACCCCTACAATAGGGGAAAACTCCTATCAACCCTATCCCAAAGAGCAAATATCGTTTCCTGGCTTATCGGGGCCTACTGATAGAGGTAGGGTGGGGGAGTGGGTGTATGTAAATTTAGGATTTGTCGCGAAAATATAAAAAGCGGAACACGGACTTTACCCCTACAATAGAGGAAAACCCCTATCAACCCTATCCCAAAGGGCTAATATCGGTCCCCGGGCTTATCGGGGCCTGGGTGCATGGGTGGGTGCATGTAAAATGAGGATTTGTCCCCGAAAATATAAAAAGCGGAACACGGACTTTACCCCTACAATAGAGGAAAACTCCTATCGACCCTATCCCAACGGGCTAATATCGGTCCCTGGCTTATCGGGGCCTGCTGAGAGAGGTGGGGTGGGGGAGTGGGTGCATGTAAAATTAGGATTTGTCTCGAAAATATAAAAAGCGGAACACGGACTTTGCCCCTACAATAGGGGAAAGCTCCTATCAACCCTATCCCAAAGGGTGAATATCGGTGCCCCGGGCTTATCGGGGCCTGCTGAGAGAAGCAGGGTGGGTGTGTGTAAAAGTTTCTCCAGAAAAAATATAAAAAGCGGAACACGGACTTTACCCCTACAATAGAGGAAAACTCCTATCAACCCTATCCCAAAGTATAGTCACGGGATATTCATTCACATTGACCTTTGACCTCTTGGGTCAATGAGCGTCAATATGCTCTTTAAGTGCACAAAGGTCAATGAGTGCAAGTGTACTACTCTGTATCTGGGGTTAGGATGCGTAGGTGTATGACGTCACTTCCGGTAGGCGTGAATCGGGCGTGACCCTGGGGAACATGTTTAGACCTGTCTGACCTACATCCGGGTACTT
>JAVTVY010031249.1:0-12791 GCA_036873755.1 Hanleya hanleyi
TTCTCCAGTATTCAGAGTTGTTTGACAAGATCGATGTGACCAAGGAAGGCTATGTTATATTTTACAGTATTCAGAGTTGTTTGACAAAATTGATGTGACCAAGGAAGGTTAGGTTATATTCTCCAGAATTTAGAGTTATTTGACAAGGTTGATGTGACCAATGAAGGGTTATATTCTCCAGTATTCAGAGTTGTTTGACAAGATCGATGTGACCAAGGAAGGCTATGTTATATTTTACAGTATTCAGAGTTGTTTGACAAAATTGATGTGACCAAGGAAGGTTAGGTTATATTCTCCAGAATATTCAGGGTGTTTGGCTCGATTGATAGCAAAAAGCTATGTTATATTTTCCAGTATTCAGAGTTGTTTAACAAGGTTGATGCGACTAAGGAAGGTTATGTTCTCCAGTATTCAGAGCTGTTTGACAAGGTAGATGTGACCAAGGAAGGCTATGTTATATTCTACAGTATTCAGAGTTGTTTGACAAAATTGATGTGACCAAGGAAGGCTATGTTATATTCTACAGTATTCAGAGTTGTTTGACAAGGTTGATGTGACCAAGGAAGGCTATGTTATATTCTCCAGTATTCAGAGTTGTTTGACAAGATCGATGTGAACAAGGAAAGCTTAGGTTGTGTTCTATTTTCCAGTATTCAGAGTTGTTTGACAAGGTTGATGTGACCAAGGAAGGCTATGTTATATTCTACAGTATTCAGAGTTGTTTGACAAGATCGATGTGAACAAGGAAAGCTTAGGTTGTGTTCTATTTTCCAGTATTCAGAGTTGTTTGACAAGGTAGATGTGACCAAGGAAGGCTATGTTATATTCTCCGGTATTCAGAGTTGTTTGACAAGGTTGATGTGACAAAGGAAGGCTATGTTATATCTTCTCCAGTTTTCAGAGTTGTTTGACAAGGTTGATGTGACAAAGGAAGGCTATGTTATATTCACAGTATTCAGGATTGTTTGACAAGGTTGATGTGAACAAGGAAGGCTATGTTATATTCTACAGTGTTCAGAAGTTGTTTGACAAGGTTGTTATATGAACAAGGAAGGCTATGTTCTATTTTCCAGTATTCAGAAGTTGTTTGACAAGTTGATGTGACCAAGGAAAGGCTATGTTATATTCTACAGTGTTCAGGGGTTGTTTGACAAGGTTGATGTGACCAAGGAAGGCTATGTTATATTCTACAGTATTCAGAGTTGTTTGACAAGGTTGATGTGAACAAGGAAGGCTATGTTATATTCTACAGTGTTCAGAGTTGTTTGACAAGGTAGATGTGACCAAGGAAGGCTATGTTATATTCTACAGTATTCAGAGTTGTTTGACAAGGTTGATGTGAACAAGGAAGGCTATGTTATATTCTACAGTATTCAGAGTTGTTTGACAAGGTTGATGTGAACAAGGAAGGCTATGTTATATTCTACAGTATTCAGAGTTGTTTGACAAGATCTATGTGAACAAGGAAGGCTATGTTATATTCTACAGTATTCAGAGTTGTTTGACAAGATCGATGTGAACAAGGAAGGCTATGTTATATTCTACAGTGTTCAGAGTTGTTTGACAAGATCTATGTGAACAAGGAAGGCTATGTTATATTCTACAGTGTTCAGAGTTGTTTGACAAGATCTATGTGAACAAGGAAGGCTATGTTATATTCTACAGTGTTCAGAGTTGTTTGACAAGATCTATGTGAACAAGGAAGGCTTAGGCTGTGTTCTATTTTCCAGTTTTCAGAGTTGTTTGACAAGATCTATGTGAACAAGGAAGGCTATGTTATATTCTACAGTATTCAGAGTTGTTTGACAAGATCGATGTGAACAAGGAAAGCTTAGGCTGTGTTCTATTTTCCAGTATTCAGAGTTGTTTGACAAGGTAGATGTGACCAAGGAAGGCTATGTTATATTCTCCGGTATTCAGAGTTGTTTGACAAGGTTGATGTGACAAAGGAAGGCTATGTTATATCTTCTCCAGTTTTCAGAGTTGTTTGACAAGATCGATGTGAACAAGGAAGGCTGTGTTCTATTTTCTAGTATTCAGAGTTGTTTGACAAGATAGATGTGACCAAGGCAGATTATGTTATATTCTCCCGTATTCAGAGTTGCTTGACAAAATTAATGTGACAAAAGAAGGTTATGTTATATTCTCCAGTATTCAAGAACGCAACTTGTTTGACAAAACTGATGTGACCAAGGAAGGTTAACTTATGTTATATTCTCCAGTATTCAGAGGTGTTTGACAAGGTTGATGTGACAAAGGAAGGTTATGTTATATTCTCCAGTATTCAGAGTTGTTTGACAAGGTTGATGTGACCAATGAAGGCTTATATTCTCCAGTATTCAGAGTTGTTTGACAAGATTGACACGACAAAGGAAGGTTATGTTATATTCTCCAGTATTCTGGAATACAACTTGTTTGACAAAACTGATGTGACCAAGGAAGGTTATGTTATATTCTCCAGTATTCAGAGTTGTTTGACAAGGTTGATGTGACAAAGGAAGGCTATGTTATATCTTCTCCAGTTTTCAGAGTTGTTTGACAAGATCTATGTGAACAAGGAAGGCTATGTTATATTCTACAGTATTCAGAGTTGTTTGACAAGATCTATGTGAACAAGGAAGGCTTAGGCTGTGTTCTATTTTCCAGTTTTCAGAGTTGTTTGACAAGATCGATGTGAACAAGGAAGGCTTAGGCTGTGTTCTATTTTCCAGTTTTCAGAGTTGTTTGACAAGATCGATGTGAACAAGGAAGGCTATGTTATATTCTACAGTGTTCAGAGTTGTTTGACAAGATCGATGTGAACAAGGAAAGCTTAGGTTGTGTTCTATTTTCCAGTATTCAGAGTTGTTTGACAAGGTAGATGTGACCAAGGAAGGCTATGTTATATTCTACAGTATTCAGAGTTGTTTGACAAGATAGATGTGAACAAGGAAAGCTTAGGTTGTGTTCTATTTTCCAGTATTCAGAGTTGTTTGACAAGGTAGATGTGACCAAGGAAGGCTATGTTATATTCTACAGTATTCAGAGTTGTTTGACAAGGTAGATGTGACCAAGGAAGGCTATGTTATATTCTACAGTATTCAGAGTTGTTTGACAAGGTTGATGTGACCAAGGAAGGCTATGTTATATTCTACAGTATTCAGAGTTGTTTGACAAGGTTGATGTGACCAAGGAAGGCTATGTTATATTCTACAGTATTCAGAGTTGTTTGACAAGATCGATGTGAACAAGGAAAGCTTAGGTTGTGTTCTATTTTCCAGTATTCAGAGTTGTTTGACAAGGTAGATGTGACCAAGGAAGGCTATGTTCTATTTTCCAGTATTCAGAGCTGTTTGACAAGGTAGATGTGACCAAGGAAGGCTATGTTATATTCTACAGTATTCAGAGTTGTTTGACAAAATTGATGTGACCAAGGAAGGCTATGTTATATTCTACAGTATTCAGAGTTGTTTGACAAGGTTGATGTGACCAAGGAAGGCTATGTTATATTCTACAGTATTCAGAGTTGTTTGACAAGATCGATGTGAACAAGGAAAGCTTAGGTTGTGTTCTATTTTCCAGTATTCAGAGTTGTTTGACAAGGTTGATGTGACCAAGGAAGGCTATGTTATATTCTACAGTATTCAGAGTTGTTTGACAAGATCGATGTGAACAAGGAAAGCTTAGGTTGTGTTCTATTTTCCAGTATTCAGAGTTGTTTGACAAGGTAGATGTGACCAAGGAAGGCTATGTTATATTCTCCGGTATTCAGAGTTGTTTGACAAGGTTGATGTGACAAAGGAAGGCTATGTTATATCTTCTCCAGTTTTCAGAGTTGTTTGACAAGATCGATGTGAACAAGGAAGGCTTAGGCTGTGTTCTATTTTCCAGTATTCAGAGTTGTTTGACAAGGTAGATGTGACCAAGGAAGGCTATGTTATATCTTCTCCAGTTTTCAGAGTTGTTTGACAAGATCTATGTGAACAAGGAAGGCTTAGGCTGTGTTCTATTTTCCAGTTTTCAGAGTTGTTTGACAAGATCGATGTGAACAAGGAAGGCTTAGGCTGTGTTCTATTTTCCAGTATTCAGAGTTGTTTGACAAGGTAGATGTGACCAAGGAAGGCTATGTTATATCTTCTCCAGTTTTCAGAGTTGTTTGACAAGATCGATGTGAACAAGGAAGGCTTAGGCTGTGTTCTATTTTCCAGTATTCAGAGTTGTTTGACAAGGTAGATGTGACCAAGGAAGGCTATGTTATATTCTCCAGTATTCAGAGTTGTTTGACAAGATCGATGTGAACAAGGAAGGCTGTGTTCTATTTTCCAGTATTCAGAGTTGTTTGACAAGATTGATGTTACCAAGGAAGGCTATGTGGACTGGGACAGACTGGCCTCTCACATGCTCCTCGAATTCTACGAGAAGGATGATAGAGTCAAGTCAACTCAGGTACCTCAGTGGAAGGACCTGAAAACTCTGCCTAGGTAACTATGGATACATAAGACACTTGGACACAACTATGGAGACATAAGTTCTGTCCACCTACATTGCACCGAATTCCGTACATTGTCTTCAGCGATGACAGGACATTTCGGCCCACGACATTTCAGCCCATAAAATTACGGCATCAAGTGGGTAGTACAACATATCTCAAATTTTAAACTGTTTTTGAAACTGAAAAGTATTTCATATACACGTCAGGGATTTTTTTAGCCACTTTGTCTTTATGAAACTCAATTTTTGAAATTAAATAAACTCAATTTTTAAATGCAAAAACTCAATTTTGCAAGATTACCATCATTCAATGAACAAAAATTTGTATTCATTTTCATACAAAAAAAAATACGTAATTTCAATTTTCATTGCAAAAACTGATGAGATGGTTGCTCATTCATTGTACATAATATCTTTGACAACTGCTTTAAATCGTATTCGCCCCTTCACAAATGTCAGGATAATGCATTGCTTTGAGTGAAACATTGCTACATTTTTGATACATTTCCACTGCAGCGTTGTATTGTGACCTTATGTAACAATCTGATTGTTAACAGCATCATGACTTCAACAAAGGACAGTATGCTTTAAAACTTCATGCCAGCTGGTGTTACAAATAAATGTTGATTGAACGCAGATATGTACTTTTACAACATATATCGACAAAGGATGTATATGTCATTTCGCTGCGCCAAATATTGAAGTTCTTGACATTGTCGGTACCTTATTTTATTGAACTATCTTTATCATTCCCTATCTCTTTTCATGTTATCGAGTAACAAACTCGCCCCACGGTGCAGTGCATTATTATGGGGTGCTTAGTCCCGAGTGTTCTTTTTGGGGAAAAGTATCGAAAACGAACTGTCAAATATGAAACGTTTTCCTGTCACATGATCATGGGAATGATCGCGCACACTTGAGTAGGTTTAACTGCATCTTTGTGTATCGAGAGGGACAAATAGGACAACTTACTGAAATACAACCGCTGATGGTGGTTTACAGGTCGTCCTTTACAATAGACAAATGTATATTTATTACCGGAAATTCATCCACTAAGTTTGAAAAGTCAACTATCAAACCATGCTCCCTCTTCCTGCCTGCCAAACTCCGAGCAGGATTAATATCTGGTGCCAGATTTGCACACGATCTGCTTAGAAGGCAAAACTAATGGATAATTAAAACAAACTCCACTATATTGAGGGACACGATTTGGTGAAATCAGCATATATTTCTACTGACTGTACATGTCTGACAACATCTCCAAAGCGATTATGTCGAATAATGAAACCAGAATGAGCTAAACGATTCCTACATTTTATTTTGGAGAATACAAATCTTAATAAAAACTTCTCTAGTGAGTATTTTAATCCGAAGAAAATTGTGCTTGCCAACACGGCCAACTGACCTGAACCTTGCTCGTGCTGATTTTTTACTTGCCCCAGACGAGCAGTGCTAACTTCTAGCAGTCGTGAGATGATCGATTCAAGACAACAATTTTTCTCAAGAATTTGTCACAATTCAACATTTTTATTTCGGAACTCGACTTATCTCTTGAAAAACCCAATAAATATTCGGCATAACTTCTATTTACGCACCGAGTTGCTCATATTCCCATCATAAAAAATAAAATAAAAATAATAATAATAATTTTTTTCAGTCAAATAGTAATAATTTTTTTCAGTCAAAATCCATTTCAAAGTATTCCAAAAACTGAATTTGAAATAGTTTTTACCCCTCGGCCAATTTTGGCCATGGGGTATTGTCGTCGTCTTGTACGTCCATCTGTCCGTACGTCCGTACGTGAGCGAGATAGCCGGAAAACGGTTGCACTGATGAATTCCAAATTTGGTATGCTTATTTACCAAGTCGAGGACCAGAAGCCTATTGAATTGGGACCTGATTGGGTGGAAATCTTGGCGGCCATCTTTAATTTTATGCAAAATGGATAATGATCCATATCTCGGAAACCATTCAACTGTTCAATATGGAAGTTGGTATACATCATCGATACATCAAGCAACTTTCAATGAATTACCAAACTGGCTTTTCTGATTAGCTGGAAACCCTGGAGGCCATCTTTAATTTATGCGAAATCGATAATTATACATATCTCTGTTACCATTCAATTGTTTTATATGAAAGTTGGTATACATCATCCATACATCCAGGTACTTTGAATCGGGACCTGGGGCCGATTTCTCGAAAGTCAACTTAAGTGCAAAAATGGTACTTAAGTCCGTAAATTGACTTAAGTGAGCGATAAATGACTTAAGTGCATTCCCCGAAACTTTTCTTAGCAAATAAATTGCTTCAAATTTGCTTAACTTTAAGTCTGGTCAGAGGTGACTTAAGTATATTTTAAAATGCTTAAGTACCAAAAAAATAATTCAAGATGGCCGTCATAATGCTCGTTTCAGTGGATAAAAAATGCAAAATATCCAATAGAAGGTGAAATTTACGCAAATCGTCGAAGGTGATACAAAAGTGAGTCGAAAATCAATCACATACAACTCGATTTTAATGAGAAAACGTATTGAAATTTGTTTGAAATGGTGTTTTGGTGTATCTGAATGGCAAGGAGCACCTCTCTCTGAATGCTGATTGATCAGGTATGGTATATTGATCAGGTAGGCCCTAAGCGTATTGACAGTTATGTGTTTGATGTGTTTGTCTGTCATCATGCCTGCGAACTGCTGACGCTTGTGTGATTCAATTTGATGTATGTTCCGAGATGTACAGCGTTAATTACATATGATAATCAGTGTATTATTACTACAGGTTACTTGTTGACATATTTGATACATTTTCGGAATTTGGGAGAAAAACTAACCGTTTGACGCAGTCGATTCCCGCACTCGGCGATCAACAAACACGAGCGCCTCCTACAACTAAGCAGGTCGCACGAATCACCTCCCTTCACGAGGGTTCATATGGGGGCGTTCTCCAGCCGCACTTTTCTTTCAGACCTTAATGTCTCCAATCCATGTATTGAATTGCTCAATTGATAATTTTGTATGAACAATATATATAGTTCAGAACATTTTTTTGCTGGTATTAGTCTCTGAATCTCCAAACATTTGTTTTTTGAGGCAAATAAATATTTAATTATTATACTTACAAAAATGAATTAATATATTCACAGAACAAAATAATTGATCAAGTTACAGTTTACAAGAGAATTTGTTTAAAATAAAAACATTAGAGATGTTAGAGGTGTAGATATACATACAGGAAAGTATGTTTGCCTCGACTTCTAGGTTTTAATATAAAACATATTTCAATACTTCAATAAAAAAAAATATAAATACCTTTTAATGTACATTTTGATTCCAACTTACTGACTGAACTAGAGATATTCCTTTCTCACACATGTACAATGCATTCCTCTCCAGCAATCAATAATGACATTTTTCAGCCTTATTTGCAAGAGTCAAAACTTGATAGAATAATCTTATAAGATATATTTTGTTAGTTGATTCCATGCTTTCTTGTTTCTGTAAAATTGTTCGGGAGACAGGTAAGAAAATAGTCTTGTATACTGTGTTAAGAAAATAATCCTGTTACTTCACTCAAACATTTTTTGCACAGAAGATTATCTTGAAAATAACCTCAGTTTGACAAAAGTAATTAAGGAAATAGCTCAAAACAATATAAATTTCATTACTTTTCTTAAAAACAACATTTTGGGGTGTTCTATATAAAATTGTTAGAATCATTTGTCATTTTGTGTTTTGGGAAATCTTAATTTTATAAATCTTTTTTTTTATGTGGGACAGTTGTATTTAACCTTCAAGTGCTATATACAAAAATGAGTTGTCTTTTTCTGGCTTATACCTACAATACTCCAAAGATGGATCCTGCTTTACCGTGTGACCAATAAGGTTAGGTGCGACGTTAAAATTCAAACAACCAACCAATCCTGCAAATTTATGCACAGAATGGGTTCTGACAGATGGAACACTCATGTCTATACATGTACATGTGTGTCAGTTCAATATTGCACGTTTTGCATTCAGTGATATTTTTTCTATACGATTGATTTATTTGTCAGTTGTTTAATCTCGACATATGCCTACTCTAATTGTTTGTACAAAATCTCTGATAGCAGCTTAGTTTATGCTAGTCAAGATAAAACTTATTATTTACTTCTGGTGGAATGATGTTATAAACCTAATCCGAATTTCGCACATTATTGAGAGAATAAAGGACCAGTGATTTCAGTTGATCAGCTACTAGTTGGTATAATTTCACTTTGACCTATCTGTTAGCCCAGGAGAATATTTTGAACTGCTTATAATTGACATAATTTTTTAAAGATGTGCTATATTTTTCAGTACCAGTATTCAAAGAAAGTGTCATAATGCTTGAAATAATGTATAATTCTGGAAATATTACATGAAAATATGCCAGCTATCTAAGTTAAAAATTTCTCCCGAGTTAAAAGATAGAACAAGTGAATTATGAAAACCTAGTTCTACATCAGCTGAAATCACTGGTCACAACATGGACATACTTTTCTTTGTATTGTCAATAATGTGCAAAATGCAGATTCCAATAAAATTAGACTGGGTTTCCATAGATTTAGTGCTTAAAGCTCGAAACAATAAGCAGTAGGAACTGATACATCAGAGCTTCAAATCCCACTCAATATTCTATTCTAGAGGGTACACAAAGGATTTCCACATTATTCTGTTCAGATCAACTACAAGTACTACTTTAGTGTAGTCCGGTGGCTTAAGGCCAGATTTTCACTTTATCGTGACAGAGTGGAATAAAGCACCAAATTTGGCACACGTACCGTCAGAGGCACCGAGAACAATATCGGAAGGGGTGCCCCCGATTTCGAGGCCCAGGAGGCAATATGTGGCCCATTAGGGACCCGGGGCCATTTTGGGCCTATAAATGGCAATTTTTATTCCAACGATTTTCAAAACATCATATATTCGCCATCCTTCGGGGTAGGAGTCTGAAAATTTTCACACTAATAGTGTTGGCAAAGGTCTAGCGAGAAATGCAAAATAATCCAAGATGGCCGCCATAATGACGTTACAGCTACGTCAGAACCAAAATGTGGTCAATTTTTTATGAATTTTCGATCCGAAATTTTGAATTATTTTTTGTTTGTTTTTTTCTTGGTGTTAAGTATACAGTAAATATTAGAAAATATTCATATATAACTGATTCAGATAGCACGGCAACCTCTGACTGACCTTTGCCAAACTGGTTCAAGTTGGACCAGATCCTTATATATGCAATAAATTCGTCGGGGCTACCATACAACGAAACCCGTGACTGGACAATGCATAGCTACATGTACCAAGTGAAATGTGTCATACTACTATAGCGTTAGACTTTCATCCACACATTTTTGAATATGTTATTCGAGATTACAGCTGCTGAAGATGAAGTGGCGACGCCAATGCGAAAGCTATGGCCTATTAAAGAGGGTCAATGCCGCCGATTAAAGAGATTCCGTTTTTAACATGAGCTGAGAAATAGGCAGCAAAAACGGTCGCATCCTCTGAAACAGGGCCCCGGCCTGGGATGTGAAATATGTAACCGAAAATATGCACGGATTGCTAGAACTGGACAATTTCTAATATTATCAGTATAAACAAATGAACTGGTTTATGGGATATGTTGTGCTTCAAGTAGCGGATAATAATGTGCAGCTTTGTAACCGGTCAGATTGATCGGAGAAAGAGACATCGTTGTATGAAAGAACATTGCTATTGCAGTCCGCTTCTGAACGATCTGTCAATTCACTAACGCGTAAGAATGCATGAAATGCTACCAAGGTCATTGCTCGTAAAAGAATTACGTGGATACGATGTGGGGTATAGCATAAAATATCTTATAGAAGATATCCTTAGTTATGGGCAATCTGGTATCCGGCCGTGTAATTTTGACATGCCCGTAAGTAGCTTTTTGGCAAGGAATAACTGCGCAGGATCGTGTACCGCAGTGAAATTGTGTGCATAACTGATAGCCGATACGAATGTATAAGCTATGGAGGGTGCATACTTGTTGAAATGCAAGAATGCTTTGACGGAAATCAACTGTGACGATGAGATGAGGAATATCTTACTGGCACACTGACCAGTGTTAATGAGGAAATCTCTATATACTTGTCATGCGCGCTTGTATACTTTCAATTAAGATTCAGCGAGGGACGGCGTCAGAAGAACAACAGACAGGGTATTGGGTGCGACGAGCGATTGATTCAAGGGGCTAGAGAGAGCGCTTCCTGAAATTGTAACTGCGAGAGTTTGTCAGAAATAAGATTGTTCCGAAATATGTTTTGATCTGAACAGAATGTCATTTCGAAGGCAGGCACCTACTAACTGACGCACTAGTTTCAACCACGGTCATATTATCACAAAGAAAGAGAGGTTATGATTTGCCAGTTTATGGCCCCAAATTTCCACGGCAAGCACTGCTTGACCGTGATATGGGTAAATTGTGCTGGTCATTCTTGGTCTATCCACGAGGATCCGAAAACAGTCGCCAAACCCAAGGTACCAGCAGCGTCGAAATTGGATACCCAATTTGGAGAAAGAAAATTAATTTTCCGTTGAAAGTCTCCAGGAATACAAGCCAGGTATTAACATAGGCTCTAGCTTTATTCAAACAAATGTGATGGTGAGCCTGTGATACAACTTTTGTTAGATTCTATCAGGCAGCTGAGAAATGCCCTGCCGAGCACGACGACTTTACAGGCAAAATTGTGCGAGCCAATGAGAGACTGCAGTTTCACAAGTCTTACCTTTGTGCGGCGCGAGAATTCACCCAGCATGCTTTTTAGTTTATGAATTTTGTCTCCTGGAAATGATGCTTTCATAGTTCTGGAGTCCAGATGAATCCCATGCATAACCATAGTAGTTGATGGGTAGTAGGTCTAGCATGTTTGATTGGAATGCTCAAATACGCACAAGTAATTGAAAGTGTTGAGAGCTATAGAACAGTGGCTGGCGCCATTTGCACCTACGAACATGAAGTCGTCCAGTATGTGGATGACCTCCGATATACCGAATTTTGTAGCCATAACCGATTGCAGAGAATGATTTGAACTCTTTTATATCTTAGTTACAGGATGTAGAGCATCCCATCGAGAGACACCGATACATAAATGCGGAAGGCATCATCTAAATAGATTTTTGCCATCAAGCTTTAGTGGCCATGTTTTGAACTAGTGCAATCGCGATATCTAATGTCTACGTATTCAACATATCAGGTCCTGTTGAATCGCACCGTTAATAGACAAGGCAGATTTTCCAGGGTAAGATAAATTGTGTATCACCCTAAAAGTATTAGGGGGGAGGGGGGATTTTGTTTAATGTCACACTCAAGGTTATTTCACTCATATGGTGACAGCCAATTTTAATGATGGAGGAAGCTGGAATACCGGAAGAGAATCACACGCTTAAAACTAAAGTGTTGAAACTTACTCGTAAAGTGTTGAAATAACCCTTGAAGTGTATCCACAGGGACAACACTTAAAGAGCAGTCCCTGTGGACACACTCAAAGGGTTATTTCAACACTTTACGAATAAGTTTCAACACTTTAGTTTTAAGCGTGCACCTCCGGCCCTTCGGCAAGTAACTGGCAAACTTTCACACATGAAGGCCTTAGAGACCTCGGCCATCAAGAGCCCCTAAAAGTAACTCCCTTTGCCGCTGGATTTACACATGCTAATTTACATGTAAGGAGGCGGGAAGAATCCAATTGGCAATGTAGTTCACAATCGTGGCATGTACGATAACCTGAAGCTTCATCCTTTGAAACAGATTTGTTTTTAGTACCGATAATCAGCAGTGAGAATAGGGCGCTGGTGGCCATATTGGATATGTACAGAAAAGAAAATAGCCAATAATCTTCATGCGTGCCTAATCGAGTCAATCATAACAGAGCTACATGTACAGAAACCTCTCAATGGATTTATAAATATATATGATATATATATTAGCATATATACAAACACACATACATGTGTATAGCAATAATACCATTATTAGTGACGCTCTGGCGGCCATGTTGGATATTCAACGGGTAATAAAGTTTCCAATTATCGTTATTATTTTCTTCTTGAGTCAGTCAGGCTCGTAGGAAACCCGTTTCGTGTAAAAAGGCGATTCAAGCTGTCAAATAGTCGCCAACAGGAGGCTACTGTATGTATTATGGCGGCCATATTGGATTTATGCAAATTAAGGGCCTTCCACCTCCTGTAGAAATGGGCACCCCTTCTGAGATCATTCCTTATGCCCAAATGAGCCTCTCTGCAAAATATGGTGCTTTATTCCAGTCAGTCACGATCTTGACC